>PVJX010011946.1:0-51818 GCA_004027295.1 Dolichotis patagonum | reverse complement strand
CTTGGCAGTGGTCCTGAAGTGGTAGTGGACTGATGGAGGTAGGGGTGCCATCTCCCAGCATAAAAAGCCCATGGGCTTATGAGTTCAGATCCCCTGGCCCTGGAGACGGTTCCCTCATTGATTGCTAGTATCATTCCAGCCTGAAGAGGTGTGCAGTCCAGAATTGGGCCTGGCAGCCCTTTCCACTCTTCCTAAACTTGCCCTGGGGATGAACTGGGATTAGGTGTCAGTTCATCAACTGGCCAAGGATTATTAACACATCCCTTGGTCCATCTGGCACAAGTCCTCCTGGACTAAGGTGTTGCAGCTCTTCTCCCCACGCTGGTTCCCAGATCGAAGCCCCCCCCCCCCCGCCGTGTTCACATTTCCAATTCGTTCCCACCCACCGTCACAGGTCAAATTCCACGTGGGCTGAGCACCTGGGCACAAGTGTCCCAGAGCAGCCGCACAGAAAGCAGCTTCGTGGCAGAGGGTTACAGGGCCAAAAGTGGTCCAGGCTTGTGTTAAGAGTCCCTCTGAGCAGTACTGGAGGGAAGGAACTGGGCTTCCTGGGTGGGCTGAAAGGGGAGAAGGAGTGACCTGCAGAAGCCAGAAGCCAGTCCCAACCGAGGAAATTCAGGTGTGTGGGGAGGTAGGAATAATGCCCACCAAATAGGGTGACAGTTGTCCCAGATGTCTAGGGCTGAGCACGGGGGTCCTGGGATGCAGAGCTTTCTTTCCATGCTAACGTGGGGACAGTTTTAGGCCCTGTCACTGTTGGCCTGTGTGGCCCTGGGCACCCTGTACAGGTTCTTTTGTAAAAAGGCCCAAGGACCAGCGCAGGTCTGTAGGGTGCTTCAACTCTGTGACCTGGACTGCAGTACTGAAACAGGTGGCCCGGTGGCTCTGAAGGATGTGCAGGGCTGGCGAGGATGGTGTGGGGGAGCTTCCTGCCTCAAGGGCACTGCTGCTGAGTTAGGGATCCTCCTCCGGGCTCAAAGCTGCGGGACGCGCGCCCCCCACCTTCTGTAGGCACGCCGCATGGGGGCGGGGCGGCACCAGCGCGCATGCCCAGGCCTGGGCCGACAGAGCAGGCGGGCTGGGGCTCCTACCTGCAAGCCATTGGGGTACACTTCGCCCTCGGAGAGAGAGTCCACCAGGTCCTCCTCGTCCAGCGTGGCCCGCTTGTAGGTCGACATCTGCAAGGCCAAATGCAACACAGACTCTCTGAGTGCCTCCATAGCCTGCGCGCTCGAATGGGGAAGCAGCCCGGCGCCGGCGCCGCCGCGCCCCGCCCCGGCCGGGACACCCGAGACCGAGACCGGCCCCACGGCCGCGGCCGCCCCTTCCCGCCCTCGCGCCCGCCCAAGACGCCGCGCCTCACCCCCAGGGCCGACAGCACGGCGGCCACCGGGTGCGGCGGCCACACGCCCCGCATGCTGCGCCCCACGACGCGCGGTGCCCGCCGCCGCCACTGTCGCTGAGCGGGCTGGCTGGGGCGGGCCGGGCGCGACGCGCCACCTTCGCGGGCGGGGCCTGATCGGTGCACTGCACGGGTTCCCTCCCAGGAAGATCCCACAAGGCCCTAGAGTCCTGGGAAGGTGGGGGACCCCTTCCTACCTTCCCAGCTCAACACCCCATGAGGCAGGAGGGGGCTTCACAGACACCTCTCTAGAGAAATCTTAAGTCCACCTTTAATAGTGGGGTCCTCAATGGCAGACACCAAGAAGACTGCGATTATAGCAATGGAGAGAGGTTTGTCCACCATCGGCCCTTAGGTGGGGTGGGGGCAGGGATGTCCAAAGGCTAGGGGCAGAAGGTAAAATAAAAAAGACAAGTGTTCCCATCCCCCACTTTCTGTTCCTCTAGTTCAGAGGCTTTTATGCCATAGGTCATGAATGAATATCAGAAAATTCCACGGAACTCCTCTGACATAGCGGGAACACTGCTGTGTGCATTTGGGTGGCTAAAGGGTAATTCAGAGCTTGCCACACCCCTCAAAGGTTGTGGTCCTCAGGCCAACACAGAATCATTGATTTGGTATAGGTCACCTCCAGCACCACAAAACAAACAGAAAACAAAACAAAGAAAAACCTTGCTTTGGGGTAGCTCAGAAACCAGTAAGCCTGAGGGGTATGGTGGCCCAGGCAGGTAATCCCTGCTACTCCGTAGGCTGAAGCAGGAAGATGGAAAGTTTGAGCCCTGCCTGGGAAAGTTGGCAAGGCCCTGTGTTGAAAGAAAAAATAAGAGCTAGGAATGTAGCTCAGTGTGAAGGCCCTGAGCTCAATCCCTGGTAAGAAAGAAAACGAGAAAGAAAGAATATTATTTGTCAAGTAAAAATTAAGAACATATTGAAAAAACAAACCACAGTGGCAGAGAGACCCTCAGCTCCCACCTTCTGTCTTAGGAGTAGGCAGTTTTGAGCCAGCCCAGCCTAAAGCCCCTCCTGTGACACTAGCAGGAAGAATAGGCTTCCTTTGGTGTCAGGTGCTCAGGTAGGGGGACTCAGCTCCATTACACTTCCTTCTACCCCAGGAAGGCCTTATCCATGGTTTCCCAAAGAACTCTTCCAGTAAGACTTGGAATCCCTGCATCTAAACCCAATTCCCATCTTGCCACCCCCAGGCTGTTCCTGACCCATTATCAGGCTCCCACAGTCTCTGCCCACTCCTGACTCTCAGCTCAGGCCGCCCCCCCTACTCTCTTACCCAGGCCCCAGATGTCTTCTTCGGCTTTCACTCAGTTCCTCAGATACCTGAAGTTGCCCCTTCCCCTAAGACCTTTGTAGCTGCTGCTCCTATTTGGAACATTCTTTCCTCATTTCTGCTTCTTCTAGGACAGCACCTGCTTTCGGTCTCAGCTAAATGCCACCTACTCAAAATGTCCCAGTCACCCTAAGTAGCTCCCTAAATTCTCCATGACAGCAGCCTGTTTATTTTCCTTTATGGTATTTACTGCAGTCGGTTAGTTTTTATTGTTGTTTTGAATGGATTTATGGTCTACCTTCCTCTGCCTTCCCCAGAATTGCAAGCTTGCTAGCAGGGTGGGGCTCTCATCTGGTCTGTCAGATAGGTTCTCAAAAAAGTTGTTAAATCAATAGTGGAACAAGCCTGAGTGAGAGTGTGTGTGTGTGTGTGTGTGTGTGTGTGAGACGTCTTTAAATTCCAGTGAATCCTCCTGAGTCTAACTAACTTTGTCAAGCCTAAGAACAAAAGAAAAGTGTTCAAGGGGCACAGGCCCTGTGCCAGGCAGGGGTGCAGGATCCGGGAAGAATCTTAATTTTTGAAACCTCTGCGTCACTGGGTTGAAGTGGGTCCATTATCGCCCTCCCCAAGAAAGGACTCAGAAGCTGCTTCATTCTTTCTGGATTCTAGCTGGGATTTTTCTAAACCAAGTCACTTGTTTAGAGAAACAGGTGTTAGTCACCAGCGAAAAAAGCCCTTGAAATGCATCTCCCCTGGGCATCGAGGTGGCATGAGGCGTCCTTGGTCACTTGGTATCTATTCCCTTTGCCAGTTCTCTAATGCAGGTGTTATTGCCCTTTTTATGGAAAATGAAACTGGGGCTCAGGGAAGTGACTTGTGTGGTAATGGCTCCTCCTCCTTCCTTCTCGCTTCAGAGATCTCCCCTTCTGGGAAGAGCCCCTAAGCACCCTCCCCAGGCTCGAGTTCACTCCCTTGCTCTGTCCCCAGTGCCAAAGCCACCCAGCCCTCCACCCACGCTGCATATAGCACTCCTGACAGGAGAGTCCTGAGGACACAGCGGGGTCCCCCTGGCGTCTGAGCAGAGGTGGAGGCTGGGAGCCCATGCTGGGGGCCGAGGCCAGCTGCCCCCCACCCATGTCCACCCACTGCAGTCATCTGTGGCTGGAGGGTGCAGGAAGCACACCCACCTCCCAATGACGGGAATCAGTGAGCTGTTTCTCAACACACAGAGGAGAGCCCCTTCCTGAGGGGCCTGCCTGGGGCTGTCCCAGATGCAGAAAAAGCCAAGCCAGCCCCAGGTGGGGAACACCAGGGTCCCAGTGGGTGTGTGACGTCATAACAACAATGGCAGCCCTGCCCGAGGCCTTCCATACACGGGATCTCCACACCATCTGGGCCAGGGCTCAGCAGGTATTTCCATTTGACACGGAGGAAAGGGCAAGGAAGGAGGGCAGAACAGACCTGACACCAACTGTGTACCACTTGACATGTCCCTCTTCCCTTCACAGTGCCTCACCTCTCCCTGGCAGAATCCTCCTTAGGAGTAGGTGACTGAGGGATGGGTGGAGGCAGCTCTTGCCCTCTTGTCCCCCACCTGAGAGGGAGAGTCAGGATGTGGCTCTCCCCTGCCTGCCTCCAAACCCCACCAATACTGACTTCACCATGCTGCTGCCAGAGCCCAGGCCACACAGCTGGGCCTCGAACCCGGGTCCTGGACTCAGGTCCCAAGCTCGCTGTGGAAGGCAGCTGCTTCTCAGGTGGGTACTTCACAGTCCAGCAGCCTGGGAAGGCTAAAGGGCTGGGCGGCCATGCCTTTTGTCCCTAATTGTCTCATTTGTAGTTATGGGAGACATAAGGGGCAGCGAGCTTTGGGAAAGGAGAAGGGGTACTTTGTGGGAACCCCCACCTCGGAGCAAAGCTGAGTTGAACCTGGACCTGGTGCTCATGAGAAAGGGTGGGCTGTGAGCAAGAATGAAGAAGCAGGAACCACAGCTCCCCACAGGATGCTTGTGTGCAGTCCTCGGCCCCCACTGCACCGGGAAAGTGACAGAAAGCAGAGGAGGGCGTGGTGAGCACTCCGGAAACATCCTGCCAATGAGAAGTATTTCTCAGAAATGAGAAATATAAATGCTCGTGCCTTTCTGACAGCAAATGCTCTGTGGCTTGGTGGCACCTGGGTGCATCCCATTTTCCCTGACAGTCTTGTCACTCAGAAGGCTCTTGTGGTTGGGTTGCCAAAAGCAGGGGATCTTCAAGGGATTTAGGAGCTTGTCGGAGCCAACGAAGACCAGCTGCATGAGTGTCATTCTCAATGGCCACACCCTCTGAGGTGTTCCCAAGCTGCATCTCTGCAAGCTGCTGGCCGCTCCTGCTTCTGCTGCAAGTGACTGGCTGGGACCCGTGAAGTCCTTCCATAGCACCCAGTACACCCTCTTGGGACCTGTCAGCTGGATGATTACAGACAACAGGCACGACAATACAGGGGCTGTTGGTTCCCAGCTTGTGACCTTGGACAAGTGACTTCGTCTCTGAACCTCAATGTCTTATCTGTAAAATGGGGATGATTTAACGTAGCACCTCCCTCACAGAATTGGTTTATTTATTTATATTTTTGGTACCAGGAATCAGTCCTGTGCTTGCCAGGCAGGTGCTGTGCCGCTGAGCTGTGATACCTAAATGAGTTATTACAGAACAGTGCTGGGCCCACAGCACGCACCCACTCAATGCCAGCTGTTACTGAGTATTGTCATTACAAAACACAAGCCTTCACTTGGTCCCCACCACCTCAAGACAAACTCTAAGCTCTTTGGTTTGGCATTCAAGGGCTCCCCAAGAGGCCAGGACCCAACCATCTAGGCTCATCCTTCACGTAATCTCATGCACATGGCCACACCGTGACCCTGACTTATCCCTGCAGGTGTCCAACACTCCATACCTTACCTAGTGCTGGACGTTTGTCAGCCCCCAGTAAGACTAGGTCTCTACCTTTCCTCCTCCTCTTCTTCCTTCTTTCCCTCCCTCTTCCCCTCCCCGCCCTTCCTTCCTGTGGTTTTGAACCCAGGGCCTAGCACATGGTAGGCATGTGCTCTACCATTGAGCCACCCCCCACCCTAATTCATTTCTTTTAAAACTTACAACAAATCTTTGCAGGAGGAAACTGCTCCTTTACTTTTACAATGGGAGACAGCCTGTATCTTCGTTTTTTTTCTTGGTTGCCCGGATGATCATACCCCGAATCAAAAACTCATTTATCAGCACTTTCCTGGCCTTAATTCAGCTTTTTCTTTGTCCTCATTTCTATTCTATTTTCTCTGATCCTAACTTTCCATTTCTAGATAGCATAACATGCTGTTGAATGTATTTTGGTCACAGCCCATCATGAATCCTACATGAATAAAATGAATTTGAAATACCCTGTATCAAGGAGCCTTATTTCCCTAACTCGCTCCATCGGAAATGCAGCTTCAAGGTATTGACCCAACAGCAGGAGGACAGAGGCGGTAAAGGCAGACCTGGGCCCAGTCCAGGTTGCCTGGCTCATGTGACCTTAGGCATGTTGTTTGCCATCTCAGGCCTCAGTTTTCCTGTCTGTAAATGGAAGTTTTCTTGTTGTGAAGATGGAATGAGCTGAGACACGGAGTGCCTGGCACACAGTGGCCCAACCCCCAGGGGTGGCACCGAGGGACACGCTGCCTTGCCCCACTCTTGCCTGCTGCTTCCTCCATCTCCCTCTTCCCCCTGCCCACAGGCTCTGCCCTCATCTAGATTTTCCCACCCAGCCTCAGTACAGCCAGCCCTTACCCTACCACTGCTACTATAGACAGGGCACAATGACAGACTGCCTAGGTGAGCAAGTTAATGCCAACAGCAATGAGTCACCACTAGCCTGTCCCCCGGATGACATGTGGCACTTCACCTCTGAGCTCTCCCGAAAGCACCTTACCTGAGTCTAGTCATGGAAGAAATGACAGATACACCCCAGTGAAGGGACAGTCTACAAACACCCAACTGGTATTCCTACAACTGAGAGATTACCAAAAACAAGGGGAGTCCTGGCTGGGACCCTGGAACAGAAAAGGACATGCGGGCACACAGCACCAGCTAGAGAAATCTGAATTAAGTATGCAGTACAGTTAGTAAGACCATATTGATATTGGTTCATTAATTGTGTCAAACATACCATAGAAGACATTGAAACTGAGAGTCGGGGTAGAAAAGAACTCTGCACTGTCTTCACAGTAGTTTTATCTCAAACTGTTCTAAAATAAAAACATTCATTTAAAAAATAGCTGGGCATGGAGGCACATGCCCATAATTCCAGCTATTGGAAGCTGAGGCAGGAGGATGGCGAGTTGAAGCCTAGCCTGAGGAACTTAGTGAGGCCCTGTCTCAAAATACAAAGAGCTGGGGACGCAGCTCCGTGGAGCAGCGCTCACCTAGCATGTGTAGCAACCCCGGTTTGATACCTAGTACCAGCTCCCCCTTAAAAATAAAATCCGCACGCCTGTAATCTCAGCACTGGGGAAGCTGAGGCGGGAGGATCACTGTGAGTCTAAGACCAGCCTGGGCTACAAAGTGAGCTCAAGGCCAGCCTGAACTACTAGCGAGATCCTGTCTCAAAAAGACCAAAAATACATACATATATACATACACAAAGGAGAAGAAAGACCTGATCATTCCCTCAAACAGGGAACAGTCTCCAGTTCCAAGGCCCTTTTATACCTGAATTCATATCTGACAACCGCATTGTGGAATAGGCCCATTTTATGGCTGCAGGACACTGAGTCCCATGAAGGAAATGGGGTGCACGGACAAGCAGAACTGGGACTGGCCCCCAGATCTTCCTGATTCCTCCAGGGCCGTTCCCCCTCATTCCCTGCTCTGGTGCCTTGTCCTGGGTCAGCTCTCCAAGCCAACCTCTTGTGGCAGCCAAGGGGCTCCCCCATTCTGGCTGCGGGAGCCAGGCAGGGCTGTGACTGGTAGGGGTGGGGAGGAGGTCACCCTGAGCCAAGAGATCAGATGGAGCTGGAGGCCTCAAGGTGTCTCAGGGAGACACTCAAAGGCCAAGTATACAGAGGACATGCGGGAGGTCAAGGTCAAGGCCGTCAAAGGCTTCCTTGGAGAGACAGCAGCCCTGCTAGCCGTGAGTGTCTCACCCCGATCTGGCCCAGAGTGCTGGGCCGAGCTCTGGCTCAAATGCTGGCAGTGGAGGCTAGGAGACACCTACACATGCAGGGAGCCAGGAAATACTCACCCACTTGGCTCTGGGTGACTCACTTGCCTGGGGGCCTGGGAAGTGCTGAGAATCTTACCCAGTGCTGCTAACCACTGCCTCGGTGCCACCCCATGTCCAGCCTCACACCTGGCCAGCCACCTCTCCTTCCTCCCTAACACAGGCCACACTGTGACATGTCACCCACTCTCCACCTTCCTGACAGCTTCCATCAGCCATCTCTGTCCCTCTGTCCAGACCCCCTGGCTCTGCTTCCTCGGGAAGCCTTCCAGCTAAATTAGGCCAGCCTTAGGCCCCGTGGCTCCAAGTATAGCTCCCTCCGGCTCCAGGAAGAACTTTCCAAACTAACTGCTATGACCCAGTCTCTCCCTGGCAGAATAAAGATGATGAGCCCAGAGCCACTTCCAACTTCCTGCTCCACGACCAGTCCCTGGTACCTCTCCAGTGTCACCTGCACCCTTGTAGCATCTCATCCCCACAGTGACTGGTAGCTATATTTACAAAGTGATTTACCAAGTCACTTCATTTCCTCCCTGTACGCTGGTTTCCTCATCTCTCTATGGGGATGCTAGAGGGACCCAGTCCATGGAGTCTTTGTACATAAACTAAGTAAAATACGTAAGGTCCTCAGTGCATGCCTGGCAGAGAAGTGGCACTTAGTAAACATCACTGTGCATGGGGTGACTACCAAAAGGGCCACCACCTCTTCAAGAAGGAAGGAAGGAACAGAGAAAACCTACTGCACACCAGGCCCAGGCCAGGGTGCGTTGGTACATGTGAGCTGCTTGACTCTTCCCAAGGCATGGCGTGAAACATCTGGCAGCAGGGGAGGTTAGTCACTGTCCCACTGCACACCTGGTAAAGCACACAGCCAGGGTTTCAACCCCAGAGCTCAGATTTGCTATGACAACAAAAAGATGGAGGCCACCACGTCCCTCCACCCAACTCTGCCCCGCCTGCTCCATCTCACTACTGCATGTATGAGCCCCAGCCCCATTAAAGGGGCCTAACTGTCTGCTCTGATCTCTGGGCACCAAGTTCAAGGCAGACCCAAAAGCCGCAGCTGGCCCTGACTCTGGGCCACCTGCAGATGCCCCTGCACCCTGTGTGACTTTCCAGGCTGTGTGGATGATCAGGCTGCGTGAACCCCAAACTGTGGCAATCAAGTGTGCCTGAACTATTTGCCAATCTAATCACATAAAACTTAGGACAAAGCTAATCTGTGTCATTTAATGATATTTACAATGGTGATTACTTACCTGCCCAGTAAGCAGGCTCAACCAGGAAACAGCTCATGGAAATGAGTATAATTAATATTTGTGTTACCCAGCTTGGTGGATGGCAGCTGGGAAGAGGAAGTAGGTGGGACAGGAAACTTTGGGGACTCCCTGACCTGTGAACCCCAGGTCACTCAATTTGTGTGGTTGATCCTGTCCAACTCGCATGAGATGGGGGCACTATTTCCCCTCTTCAGGCTCAGAGAGGTCCATTTGCCTGTCTAAGGTCACGCAGCCAGACAGTGATGGATTCATGGTTCACACAGGCTGCTCCATCTCTCTCCTGCCCTGTTGAGTGGGATCAGATGATTAGGGCAACTGGGGTCAGGAGGTACGTATCACAGTTCTGACACTGCCTTGCCCTGGGTGTGACCAAGCGACTTCGCCCTTTGGAACACAAAGAGCGGGTGTGTGTCAGGCCGCCGGGGGCAGGGCCCGAGTGTGGCCTTGGGAGAGAGGCTCCCAGGATTCTAATCCTTGGGAGGCCACTGCACAGCTGAGCCTCAGTGTTCTCATCCAAAAGATGGAGCAACGTTTCCTCATAGGCTGAGGAATAAAATGACTTAGAACATTGAGTGCCTGGACACTATTTCCATTTATGGGAAACAATGGGTTTTGCCATGGATTTTTCCACCTGGATGCTGGGAAGGTAGCTGCTGGCTCAGAACAGTATACCAGCATCTAGTCTGCTACTCCCAAAAAGCCGTTTGTCTTAAAAATTCAATGATACAAAGGCAATATAAGCAGAGTTGACTCTTGTCCGCTCAGTGTCCTCAGATTCTGACCTTGAGCCTGGATCCTTCAAGACAGCCAGAAACAGACTCTGAAAATCACTCAAGCACAGCTCTTGCGAATGGCTGAAAGGCTGGTGGCAGCAGGTGGGGAGAGTGTGGGCAGCTGGGGCTGGGATGCTGCTCACCCCTCACACCCAGGCACAGGAGGCTGGGGGTAGGCAGGGCCACTGGCTGCCACCATTCAAGCTGGACAACTGTCTCCCCAAGGGAGAGCACTGGACTTGGAGCCAGGAGGACAACACTGTTTTCCCTCCTTAAGAGCGCAGTCTTTGTATCATGGTCCTAAGGTGCACCATTTTCCTACAAATGACTCAAGTTTATTCTTCTTTATGGCAGAGCAGTACTCCATTGTGCATAAATATCACATTTTCTTTATCCATTCATCGGCTGATGGGCACATAGGCCACTTCCAAGATGTAGCCCTTATGAGTTGTGCTGCCATAAACACGGGTATGCATGGATCACTGTAAAGTGATATCTTTAACTCTTTTTTTTTTTTTGGAACTGGAGATCAAAATCATGATCCCACACCTACCAGGCAGGTGTTTATGCCTGCTGGGCAAATCCCTAGCCCCATGTCTTTAACTCTTTTGGGAAAGTATCTGGGAATAGCGGGGTCAAATAAGTCAGATACACAAGCTTAAATATTGCGCTGTTTCTCATAGAAGAGAAATTATAAGGAGGAAGATAGATCTGTCTTAAATGAAAAGTGGATGAAAAGATGGAGAGGGAGGAAGAGGATGGAAAGGGGATGCAAAGGGAATTGAGCTCTATGGTGTGGGTGTTCCAATTCCCATGAAGGGGGGAGGGTAAATACTGTGTGTTGAAAACATAGACTTACAAAAAAACACAGTGCAGACGTTGGCTCCAGACACACAGGTTCAAGTCCCTGCTCCATTGCACCCAGCTCAGTGGCCCAGGTCCACCCACAGGGGCTGTTTCCTTCTGTGGAAAGTGGCACAGTTCAGGGCACATAGTAGGTGCTCAATAAGCGTTTACTGTGCCTGAGTTGGAGGGACACTGGCTCACAGTGAACTCATGTCCTGGTGCTCGTGGCCAGCAAGACAGAGGCGAAGAGGCAGAGTCCCCTCCTAACTGGAAAAGTGGGGTTGGGGATATTCTGAGTTTACATGTGGACCAAGCCTCCCTGAGACAGACTGAGGACCTGCCTGTCCACTGTCCTCAAAAGGCCACTTCAATTCCATAATCATTTCACAGAAGTTTTGTGATGCCTGTTTGCTGGACACCTACCCTATGCCAAATCCTCAGCCCCCTTGGTAGGTGCCACTGTCCTCATTTGACAGATGAAGAAACAGAGGATCAGAGAGGTGATGTGACCACCTCATAGTCGGGCTGCCCCTCCAGAATGGGCAGGACCTGCAGCCAGGCCCAGCGGGCATGGGAAGGCCCTGGGGTACCAGCCCACGTTGTTTGGTGTTCTGGCAGGTGGTGGCATCTTCAGAGGGAAGAGACCAAACTGGCATTGGGTCTTACCTGGGACATAACCTTGACGGCACCTCCATGCCACTTCCTCACGGGGACCCTGACAGGTCCTGCCATCTCGTCTCTCCTTTAGCCCCTGCCCCAGGCTGTACATCACTTCTTGAACGCCTCCAACATTTCTCTTTCTGTGGGGCCCGCACATCCCTCCCTATTTCTCTGAACTCAGCTTTCTCAGGTAGTAATAACAGTACAAATCTTGAAAGTGGAGGTAGAGAACAAACTGACAAAACCTGGTAACTATAGCAACACTACTTCAGCACTTACTGCGTCCCAGCTCAGGAACTTGTAGATAGGAGGCTAAGGGCCAAGGGAAGGTCCGGATGTGCCTGCCTCCCCACCACCATCAGGCTCCAGAGAGATCACAGACTCTTTCCTCCCACTCCTGGTCCCGAGGATGCAGCCGATGGCACACGCTGTACTGTAAAGAGCATTGGGGCAGCAGCAAGGGGTCCAGGCATGCATCCCGCTGTTTGTTCTCGGGGCCCTGCCAAGGTGACGATGGACAAGCAGCACCTTCTGCGTGCAGATGCTTATCTTCCCTCCCCGCTGTCCAGGTAGCAGGCCTGTCTGGGCAAGTCCCCAGCAAGCGGGGATGCCTAGCCATTGGCACCACTGGGACAGCAGTCTGTCCTGGCACTGGGCTGGTTCTTCTGTTCTCTTCCCCCGCCCCAAAGCCCCCGCCTGGGCTCCTACCTCCTGCAGTGCTCTGCTACTTCTGCCTCCCTGTTCCTCACTAAACATCAGCCAGGCTTCCATCTTCCCCATGCTTTCCCAGCTGCCAGTCCAGACAAGAAAACAGGCCAGGGCAGTCCTGGTGGAGCAGAGCCAAGGCACTCTCACTCACATTCAGGGAGGCAGCACTCTTGTGGTTGGCAAAGCTGCACCCCAAGTGGCAGAATCCCTCCTCACGAAAGGCTGCGCAGAGGTGAGGAACCGGAATCACTGGGTGCAAATCCCGGCTCTGCCAAGGACTCAGTCTGGAAATTTGGGCCAATCACTTAATCCCTCCGTGTGGCTCAGTTTACTCACCTATGAAATGGATTATTAGTAAACTGCTAAGAGGATTAGAAAACTTCACAAGGGAGCCCCGTAGGACAGGAAGGACCTGGAACAAAGGGAGACAGACTCCCTGACACTGGGAAAGGCCTGAGGCAGAGCTGGCAAACTGGCCTCCACTGGCCAAATCTGGGCTACAGCTATGTAAATGGTTTTCAAATACCAACATCGTGGAGATTTTAAGTGAAAATCACTATTTCAAACTCTCCTTAAAAAACAAAAACCAAAGAAGACTGGCTGATCCTGGGCCCACGTTTTCATGTGGCAACAGCCAACTACAGCTGAGGGAAAGACACTCTGAGGAAAGGCAGTGAGTCCCCAGGACACCGTAGCCCAGCCTTCTTGCTTCCTCCTCACTTCGGCCCAGGGTCAACCACCTTTCTGTGTCACACAGAGAAAAAGGACCTATTTCTTGTGGCCTTGTCTGCGTCACAAGTGACTTATGAGAAATTTCAGAATGGGCCAAATTAATCTGTGGTGACAGATGTCAGAACAGCGGTTGCCTCTGAGGAGCGGGTGTACTGGAAAGGAGCAGGAGGGGACTCTCTGGGGGTCAGGAATGTTCTAGAAAAGTCCTCCGTCTTGATTCCACTGTGGTCACGTGGGTGCCTGCATTTGTCAAAACTCATCCAACCATTTCCGGCCTCCACACTTTATTCTATGTAAGTTACACCTCTGTGAGGAAAGAAAAAAACAAGTAGAAATGAAAGGATGGGTTGGGAAGGTCTCATGTTTCAAGGAAAACAGAGATTGATTCCCCTGGGTATGAAGAAAATGCCTATGAATTTAATATACTGACAACTGTGACAAAGACTGAACTGATGACGCTGCTGGGAACCAGCCCCTCCCTGCGTGACACAAGACCACGCTGGAGTTTGAGACCTGCCATTTAAGGTCAAGAGTGGTTCACTGACTGACAAAAAACTGCACAGAGCCATGATGTCCAACCCACAAGCCATGAACTATGTGTGGGTATTTCGATTCATTATTTCTGTGCACACAGGACAAAGTGACAATGGCTGATCCTCGTTAGCGCTCGCCATGTGTGGCTATCGGACAGCACAGGTACGGAACACTGAGGTCACCACCGAGAGAGAGTTACATGGGACAACACTGGTATACACAGTCTCCAAAGCTGGGCTCCCTGCTGGTCTGATTAAAGTCAGGGTCCCTGGGCAGGGCAGCCACCAGGACCACTGCGGCACAGGGCCTGACACTGAGCAGTGCCCACACATTATGGGTTGAGAGATGGAATGAGGGTAGAAGAGGCAAACGGGAAGACCTGGGGTTAAATTCCACTGGTGGGGCCCCCAGCACACTTGGCTTCGGAGCTTTGGTGCCCCCATACAGGGGATGGCATGATGGCTCTGCTTCCCTCTCAGGACTGGCACCTGCAGGGATGTTCTCAGGTGTCAGGGCACCAGGAGTCCAGAAAGACCCACAGGAGAACTGATGCGTTGGCATCGGGACATAGACAGAGGACAGAGGGGGTACAGAGGCCTGAGAGCAGCTGCTGAAAATGCCAGGGGTGGTAAAGATAAACCAGCCTGCACTCAAGGCTGCGGGCCTGGGGGGGAGAGCTGCTGAGCACAGGGAAAAATCCACGTCAGCCCCCATGCCTGGGGGCTGGAACCGGAGCTGGGAAGCAGAGTCAGATACCCACGAATAGTGCTGTGGTCATGGCGGTGATACAGGACACCACCTCGGTCCCAGGGACACTCATCAGAGCCTCAAGATGGAGACTGCTGAGAAAAGACAGAATTGGCTCGGCCCAGGGCCAGGAGGCAGCTTTGTCTTCTCAGCATTCATCCTTTTCCACCCCCACCTCTTCAGAGCCTCTTAGAAACCACAGAAGTCAGCACATGCCTGTTTGTTCATTCATTCATTCATTCATTTGTTCATTCATTCAACAAACACTTGTCATGTACCTGCTATGTACTGGGAAATAAGCTCCTGGTCAGGAATACACTATTGGTCAAGGAAAAGTTCTTGCTCTCAGGAGCATGAATTGTAAGAGGGAAGAGAGAGAAATAAACAAGGTTGCTAATAATAATCATGTACACATTTATTAGTGCTTTGCTGTGTGTAAATATCATACATTGTTTTTCCTTTCCTTCCCCTTCCTTCCTTCCTTCCTTCCTTCCTTCCTTCCTTCCTTCCTTCCTTCCTACCTTCCTTCCTTCCTTCCTTCCTTCCCCTCTCTCTCTCTTTTTGGTGTTGGGAATCAAACTCATG
Source organism: Dolichotis patagonum (assembly GCA_004027295.1). Classification (NCBI taxonomy): domain Eukaryota; kingdom Metazoa; phylum Chordata; class Mammalia; order Rodentia; family Caviidae; genus Dolichotis; species Dolichotis patagonum. Next base: position 37,036 of record PVJX010011946.1, on the reverse strand, counting down.
TCTTCACGCTTGCCAGGCAGGTGCTGTGCCACTAAACTATAACCCCAGTCCTTTCTCCCTCTCTTGACAGTGTCTTGCTACGCAGCCCAGGCTGGCCTTAAACTTGCAACCCATCTCCCTCAGCCTCCTAAGTGCTGGGATGACGGCAAGCATCACTATGCCAACATTAATTAATTTCTTGGTTAATCCTTGTAAGAATAATAATAATAATAATATGCATTATTATTGACCTGTTTTGTAGATGAGACATGAGGACAAAGAGACGTTACATATTTCACTCAGCCAGGCTGTCCAATTTGATCCCAGAGTCCCTGACCCTAGTAGTACCCTGCTGGCCTCACTGCAGAGAGGGGGCAATGATCTGAAGAAAGGCCAGCACAGGACAGAGGGTCACGGAGGGGTCAGGGAAGGGCTCTGGAAGCTGGCACCATGTCAAATGAGATCAGCATGACTGGATGTCAGTCAGGACACTTCAGGCCGCCAGCAAGCGCAAAGCCCTGGAGGCAGGAGCAAGAGTGGTGTTTAAGGGGCAGGAAGAGGGGCAGGGTGGTTGGATGGGGTCACCCTGTCTGGCCTTCCCCAGCTCCATGTCATTCTACAGATGAGCTAACAGAGGCCCTGACAGAGCAACGCCACCCCCACCCTGTGTAAACCGAACTGGGTGCAGCCAGGATGAGAAGAAGCGAGGTCTCTGCACTCCCAGCCCAGCGCTCCTGCCACAGCCCTGCTCACCTGGCCACAGATGCTCAGGGCCTGGCACCATGCCAACCCTTGGGTTCAAGGATAACAAGCCAGCCCAGGGGTCCCTGTGTCCTTGCACCCAGACCCTGCTCCTCTGTCTGTGTCTGGGCTCCATGACCCCAGCTGTCAAATTTAACATCTCCAGCGGCCTGGCAGCTCATTCCCCTGCATCTGCTCCTGCTCCTCACAGCCCCTCGGAGGGCGCAGTTAGGGTTACCCAGTGGTAGACACGAAGGTAGACGGTGAGGTCAGACACGTTCAGCCTAGCTGCTCAGTAGCTGTGTGACACTGAGGGAGTCCTGTCACCTCAGGTTCCTCTCTCCACGAGGAGGGCAGCAGTGGGTTCCTTGCATGGCATGAGGAGGTTCGAATGAGACCCTATGCGTGAGGTGCTGCATATTCTGGTCACCTGTCCCCACCGGGCCTGAAGTACCTAGTATGTCTGAGGAAAAGCACAAGGGCTGGAAGCGGAAACCCTGCCTGGCCAGCCAGGGAGCAGACTCCTGGGCTGTGGCTGCTTGGGAGCTGTTCCTGGGTGATGGGATCCAAATGGGAAACAGACCTTTGCAGTAGGCAGCCAGGTACAGAGGGCAGAGGCCCCGCCCATTAGGGTATCTGGCCCCGCCCACTAGAACAAGGTCCCAACCTGAGTGTCCTTGTGGATAGAAATCTGAGATAGAACAGAAGAGAGGAGCCTGACTCACCATTTTCCTAGTACTCCTATTCTGGGCCCCTTAGAAAGTCTAGAGAGGTCATTTCTGGAAACCTGCCTGTCCTGCTCTGGGTCTGGAACAGGGCTCAGGCCGGGCTTTCCCCAGAGAGCCTTCTGCCTCTTCACCTCCAGGCTCCACTGGAGCCCCTTATTGCCCTGGCTGTGCTCTCAGATCAGGGCTAACTTTGAGGCTCAGTCTGAACAGCATTTCCATTGTCCGTGTGACTCCTTCGCAGGTTTAGTTTCGTAAGCATTTATGGGGGCTCTCAAGACTTGCTGGCTTCTTCTCCCACATACCCTGGCAGGGCCTGGCCACCAGGGGACCAGTGAAGGCTTTAGTCCCCACTCCAGTAGCCACCTGCATAGAACTCCTGGGGGCTGCCGGATCCTCCCCACAAATGGAAAAGCCCTCCGTCTGGAACTGGGGCTAAGAGGAAGGGTGTTGGGTAGGCAGGGGCTAGGAAGCCTGAGGAACCCAGCAACATGATCCAGAAGGCTGTCAGATCACAGACAAGGCCGAAGAGGCAGGGACGGTGAAGCCATCCAGACCCCTAGACATGCGGCCCACTAGACGGGCTGTGTGACCTTGGGAAAGTCACGTGTCCTGGCTGAGCCTCACCCTCTTCAGGAAAACAGGGCTCTCTGGGCACGGTGGTGCACGCCTGTAATCCCAGTCCTCAGGAGGCTGAGGCAGGAGGATGGCTGTGAGTTTGAGGCCAGCCTGGGTTACATAGTGAGTTCAAGGCCAAGTTGAACTACAAAGCAAGACCCTATATCAAAAAACCAAAGGGAGGGGGAAAAAAAAAAGAAAGAAAAGAAAACAGGGCTCATCCTCGCAACTTCTGTGAATGGAGGTGAAAGGCCCTGGCAGGTGGAGGAACTTAAGCCTGGGGATTGAGGAGTATGCTGAAGGCCCCCAGGCTCCATCTAGAAGGCCACAGTTGTAGGCATCTCTTCCCCTCCTGCCTGCCTGGGGCTTCCCCTGCCGGCAGCAGCTGAAAACTCCTCAGGATCTGGGCTACCAGCCAGAGCTTCTTAAGGTTACCGGCCTCCCGTTGAGGGCTTAGTGGGCCCCAGCCAGAGCCCGTCACTTACTGATTCTGGGGATTATCACGGCTTGCAGGATGGCAGGGTGCCTGGCCTGGCAGGAACCTGGCGCCAGCTCTTTGCTCGATGGGGCCAGGATGCACCCCATATCCTCTGGGAGACTCCACAGAGTCCTCTTTCTCTCCCTTCTTCATCACTCAGGCCATGGGGCTCCAGGATTCTGAGGCCACATCCGGGCATGGGCACTGCAGTGTTGTCCCTACTGGTGCATGAGGCAGAAAGACCTGAGCTAGAGGTAGAGGATGCGCTCAACTCTGGATCCAAGCTGCTTGGGTTCAGTCCTGGCTCTGTCATTTACCAGCTCTTAAGTGACTTCCTGATGCTTTCTGTGCCTCATTTTTTCACTTGCAAAATGGTGAAATAATGGTACCTACCCAACTGGATTGTTGGGAGGGTATAATCAGCTCTTCATAAAGCATTTGGAACAGAGCCTGGTACAAAGTGAGCGCTGGGCTGCTTGGCTGAATGAGCAGGTGAGTGAATGAATGAGTCATGTGTCTGAGCTCTGCCCCTATGGGACATGAGGCCTTCAGGGTCTGTCCAGACATCACCACCCGCCTCTCCCTCTGAAGGTCATGATCGCATCCTTCCCACCGATTCCCTTCACTAGGCACAACCTCGCCACTGTTCTTTGTTCCACCAACGTCTAGTTCGAAGCCATCTCCTCTGGGAAGCCTCCTTAGTCAGGAAGGTTGTAAATGACAGAAACTCAGCGCCAGCTGATTTGGCGTTACTGAAAGGGTGGGAGGATCAGGCGTTAGCTAGGAGGGTACAGGAGTTCTGAGGTGCTGTGCCTCGTCTTGTGGCGGCCTAGAGCGCTAGAGAAAACAAACTTCTCCTGGGCTGAATTATAAAATCCCAGGGCAGAGCTCTCGTTGGCCAGGCCTAGCTAAGCACCCTATACTATGATTGGCAGCCAACTGCTACCTCCTGGAGTGGAGGAAGAGCAGTTCCCAAAGGAAGGGTCCCACTGGTAGCAGAGAAGAGGGGCGAAGCGGGGAGTGACAGTCCCCTTGCACCCCTCCTTCCTGCGGCTCTCTAGCAGTCCCTCCAGGGCTGCCAGTGATGGCTCAGGCACTTGGGTACAGGGGGCTGTCTAGGCCGCTGGCCTAGGGAGTCCTTGAAAGCCAAGACTCTGGCCACCTTGGCTCCCCAGCTTCAGTGTGAAGACCGTCCTCTATGCTCTTTCAGCGGCGCTCTGCACTCCACCCACAAGCATCGAAATCATCCTAATAAAACCACACTGACCAGGAGACTGTCACTACCCATGTCAGGAAGCAGGAAATAGCTCCTACCCCGACCAGTGCCCCATGGAAAAAGCTGCATCTGCATTCAAACCCGCTCCTTAAGACACAGCTATGATCCAGGGCACAGGACTGTGCAGATGAGACACAGTGGAGGGAGGCAGAGTGCCTGGCACACAGGCGGGATGGGGGAGGGGGCTGTCTCCCAGTCAGCCTGGGTCACACGGCCATGCCTCCACACTCCTGTCACAGCACAGACTTCTGGGGAAGGAAAGGACACCCCCAGCTTACACACTCTTTTTCCATATTGTCACCAGTGTCATCAAGAAGAAGGACAGTGTAGCAGGTGGGTGTGTGGCATATGCAGGACCCAGGCAGCCCACGTTCAAATCCCTGCTCTGCTTCCTGTTTGACTTGGGCAAGTGACTTGACCTCCCTGTGCCTTGGTTCCTCTGTCAGTAAAAGATGATAATCTTGCCAGTTTTGTAGCGATCAAGGAGATTAAAAATGGCACATCGGCACTGTTTATTTGATTCGTTCACATAGCTGCAAGCTAAGTACTGCCGCTGTCCCTCATTTTATAGATGATAAGCACGCAACTCAGAGAGGGAGTGACTTGATCTGATTGCCAGATCTGTGTAGCTTCGCCCTGCTGTGTCACTCTGCCTCTTTTCCCCCCATTTTTCCCTCTTGGATGCTGAAATTCCATCTTGGCATCAAGTGTCCGTCTGCACATGCCACAGCGCTAAGGCCTCATGGGAAACCCAGTCTCCATGTCTGGGGGCCCAGCCAGTCAGAGTGTCTCCTCAGCCAATCCAGACACTACAGGGCTGCCGTTGCCTTGGTGACCAGGAATGTCTGCCTAAGGAAACCCACCCCACCAGGTCAGCACCATCCCCCACGTGTCAGACTTGCCTGGGGAGCGTGGAGGGCACCCAGGAGGAAGGGCTGGGGGTGCTGACTCCTGCCGACAGTTGGGGGATGAGGACCTCCTGGCCTGAGAGGACACAAGGGCCCATCTGCAGTCTCGGCACAGAGCAGACCTGGGGGTTGGGCACCAGGCTCAGATTCCAAGGGAACAAACTGTTCCACCACTATAGGAATAAAAAGAGTAGAGACTCTGGAGCAGAGAGACTTTGCCTTGAATACCTGTAATTTATAGCTGTGGCAAGTTACTGAACCTCTCTGAGGATGTATTGTCATCTGTCCAATGGGAACATGTGAGTCTACTTCAGGCTGGTAAGAATCAGGACGCCAGATAACCCAGGAAGCAGCATGTGAGGAATTCAAGGGACTCAGAGAGCTGTGCTGAGATACTAGCTGTGACACTGGACGCTAATGTGACAGCACAGGAATGCCCTGGCTCAGAGGCATCTGGGATGAGCCTGGTGTTCAGCCTGAGTGACAGTGCAGCCTGGGTTATGGACGCAGCGGCAATGACAGCAATGTTACTGCTGCTGATAGTAACGACGACGATGACGACAACAACAAAACAGCCGCAGCAACATAACCACTTCTGCAGCCACGACTTCATTCTGTGCCCCTTATATGTGGCTTTCTAATTTAACCAACTCAGCACCCCATGTAAGAGATGCGGCAGGGGCACAGAGAGGTTAAATCACCAACCCGAAGTCACAGAGCTGGAGAGAGGATGAGATCAAATCTGAATCCAGGTCTTCTAGCTCTCAGGCACTATGGGATCCTGCAGAAGAGAGTGGGGGGCTTGGGCAGGAAGGCCTGGCTAGCCCAGGTGGCCATCCCTGCCTGGGACACTCACACACACAGTGACATTCCTAAACCCCCTTCTGGGCCCCCCAAATCCTGCCTCTAGCCATCCAACTCCACCCCTCACCCCTAACCCCCATGCCTTGGCTCTGCTCAGCCTGGCTCAGCAACCAATTTGCAATTGCACAATTAACAATTAGGAACAAATTTTCTTCTCTTCCATGGGAGGGATCAGCCCATGTCCCGATGACAAGGACACATCAGGGCTCATGACAGAGCCCAGGAGTTCTGTTCCTTGGCCTCTGCCAAGATGGGAAGCTCCTCTCTGGACCCAGTGCAGCCTGGAAATCAAGGGTCAGGCAGCCCTTGTCTTTCATCTGCCTCCTGTCTCCCCCCTGACACCCCCAATGCCTGGACTGCAGATTTCATTCCATCCTCTGGCTCCGATCACCACAGCACAGGCTGATTCTATGCAGCACCTGGCCATACCAGCATCACAAGATCTCTGTCCAGTGTGTGTGTGTGTGTGTGTGTGTGTGTGTGTGTGTGAGCAACACTGCACAGGACTCTCCTTGTCCCACTAGTACCAAGTCTGGTACAGAACACATAGAAGTTGTTGACTCACGGTCTACTCCTTGGCTTGCAGAGCTCCTATTTGCCCTTCTGAATCTAGATCAATCATCACCGTGTTCATAGAATCCCTCCTCTGTATTCCACACTGCCCTGTGTGCATCCACCTATAGTGACTCATGGGTATCCCTAGTAGAATAGAGTACACTATTTCTCTGCCTTGAAATTAATAACTACTATCTAGGCACTGCACTAGGACCTTTACATTTATTAACTCTAAATCTACCATTAATGCTGAAGAGACTCTGTATCCACACTCAAAGAGAGATGCTAAGGCTCAGAGAGGTTGAAAGACTTAGCAAAATTGACACAGTTGGTAAGGAGCAGGCTTGTGGTCCAAACCTAGGTCCACTCGTGCCCGAAGCAAGTGATCCTTTGCTTGGGTCAGGCTGTCTCTGTTATCTGACTGCATTTTGCAGCTCCCCATGATTGGCCTCAGAAACAAGATGTCCCTCACCCTTGATCCCTGGTGGCATTGCAGGCCACAGGTGACTGACCAGCTGGTTCCACCTCTCTCAGCCTCCAGGAAGACCTGGCGAGCCCTAAGCACTTCTATGTGGGCAGCCAGGCAGCAGAAGCTGGTCCTGCTTTTCCCGTGCTCTGGAGCTCTGCGATCCCAGCCCTCCATCTACACAGCAACTGAAGGAAAGGCTTGGAAAACTTGGTTATTGGCTTAGGACCTTGGGAACGTAACCTTCCTTTGAAATGAGGAGGACTCCTCCATACAGAGAACTAAGGCCACAAAGCTTCACTCAGCGCGTGGTACCTGCCCACTCATTTAGTGAGCAGATATTCATCCTTCTGCACCTACTGTGTGCCAGACGGTGTTCTTGGTGCACAGGATTTTTACTTGACAGAACAGGAAGTCCCTCCTTTTTTTTTCCTGGTGGAAATGGGTGTTAAATTCAGGGTCTTTGCACTGAACTACATACCGAATCCTTAAAAAAAATTTTTTTTTTATCTTTTTAATTTTCAGAGAGGGACTCACTAAGTCACTACGTTGCCCAGGCTGGGCTTGAACTTGGCCATCCTCCTGTCTCAGGCTCCCAGAGTTCTGGGATTAAAGGCGTGTGTTGCTACAGATACTGGAACTCCCAAATTGCTAGCTGGTTCTCTCAGGCCTAAGATGCAAGGGGCTGTATGCAGTTCCACTACCTCAACCTACACTGAATAACACACACTCCCTTGGAAATTCCTGCGGCCACCAGGGGCCATGGGCAGGGAAGCCACAGAGCATGAGTCATAGTGGTGAAATCAGGGACAATGGAGGTGACCATGGCCAGCAGCCTGGGCAAATTGACCAGCAACAAGCACAGAGAGGACACCACAGACCTCATGGGAAGAGACCAACACCATGTGCCACTTGGGCAGGCAGCAACAGTAGCAATGGTACCCAGCTGTCCTACTGCCCTGTGTTTAGGATCAAGGGCAGACGTGAAGAAGCAGCCTCCCCGGGAGGGGCAGGCAGGGAGTCACTGAGGGCTGCGGCGCTCAGCTGCACTCAGGATGTTTTATTCCGGAAGCTGGACAGCTTGTCCACCAGTGAGTTTCTCCAGAACTCAATGCTTTTTACATGTGTGGAGTATTTTGCTACACACCAAGAAAGTCGCAGGCTTTGCAGGAGGAGAGGCTTAGACGTCAGCCTGCCCGTTTTACATGGCGTGCCCCCGCTTCCATCCAGACTTCCGAGAATCTAACAAGGTCTGTTTCTAAGGCGTCTGTTTGTAAGGCCCCTCCATCTCTGTTTTCCTTGCTGAGGGGTGAGAGCCCTCCTGAAATGAGTGGACAGAAGGCAAGGCCAGCCTGCAGGGCTCAGATAAAGACAGAAAGGTTTCTCTTGTCACAAGGCCAGGCTAGCCTGTGGTCATTCTTAGCTGGTGACACATAGTGGCCTAGGTGACCTCTGTCCCTCCATGAGCAGACAGGTCATGGGTCTGAGCTGGTTGGATTCCCTCACTAACCCCACCCTCTTCTCAGACCTCTGCTTCTGGTCCTCTAGGTTCCCTCCAAGCCACTGGCCTCCCTTGGTGAGCTGGACAGGTGAGGCCACTTCCCTCCCTGCCCCACGCCTCTTGGCTTCTCCCTTCCCTGCTCCCTGCTCTCATGGTGGAGTCTTAGCTGCCCAGGGTCCACATAAACCTCTGGGCGACTTTCACAGGTCTCTGGCTCCCTCAGTGTGACAGACAGTGTGAGGTCCATGTGTCTGGCTCCTGGCTCAGATATGACTCTGATGTTCTTAGACTTAACCCGAGGCCACTGAGCCTTCCCACAGCGTGCAGTAGCAGTGTCCACGCCTCAGGGTGCTCCTTGAGGCATCACAGGGTACAGGCCAGCAGCCCAAGCCGGATACTGTTATATTGAAATGGTTTCTTCCAGCATTGGCACAACCCAGGCAGCAGCTCTGTTAGACTCAGGTGGACATGAGCAAGCGGCAGTGGGGGAGCATAGGACAAGACCAGGGGTGGGACTCCAAATCCAATGAAAGAGCTACTCCATGGCACATACAAAGGGGTCCACCCAAGTTCCCCACACCCTGGCGCACGGCTGGGATGCAGCCCCCCAGGGTAGCCAAGGAGGGTGGCTGGGAAGCTGGGTCTCAGGTCATAATGCATCCGGGAGAAGCCACTTACTACATTCCTGCCCGTCCTGCCCCTAGCCGGTACCGTCAACAGGCCAGCCTGGCGCAAAGGTGTCCTCTGCGGAGGCCAGCTCCAGTTCCGCCTCAGCACTTCCTCAAGAGCCTTTAGGGCAGAACCTTTCCCCTCTCTGGGCTCCAGTTTCTCCAGGTGGGATGATAGCTAAGGTCTTAGTAATTTCTAAAATCTCCCTCTTGAGGACCTAGAATTAGTAATGTTGCCTGAGGCCCATTCTACAACCTGGGCAGCCACAGGCAGCAAAATCCTCCTCCCTGGGAGAGAAACAGACAAAACTGACTGAGCTGGGTCAGACTAGCCCTCCAAGGAGGTCAGCTGGATCTGGCTGTCACCCCAGCCCTCCTCCCCCATGAGGTGCCACAGAGAACAGGGAGAGTCTACAGCAAGTAGCCCGGCTACTTGCTTGGAGGCTCAGTGCCCAACTTATAAAGTTGGGTGCATAGGGAAGGGGAGGGGAGGAGAGGGATGGAAAAAGAAGGGAAGGGAAGGGAGGGGTCAGAGCAGATTGCCTGGGATACGTGGCCTCCACAGGTACAAAGTCGTACTGTCCAAACTATGCTTCCACAAAACTCGCTCTCTGCTGTGGTTTGATTGTGCCCCGCAAGAGTTCATGCATTGGAAACTTAATCCCAAACTCCTAAGTAAGAGGAGGACTATTGCAGGTAATTAGGATTGGGTGAAGTCATAAGGAGGGGGCCCTAGCATGGCATTAGTGGCTTTATAAGAAGAGGAAGTGAGACCCCCAAGCCACGTTCTGAGGTTTCAAGCATGCTCTCAACAGATACCATGATCTTGGACACCACCTCCTAAACATAACCCAAATAAATTCCATTCTTTATAAGTTACTTGATCCCAGATATTTTGTTATAGCAACAGAAAACAGACCAAGATATACCCTCCCAGGAAACCACATTTTATGGGCTTTCAATGCAGTTGGGTTATACAGTTCCTAGGGGTCTGTTTCTTTATCAGCTAAGTAGAAAGAGTAAACCAGCTCAAATCAGCTGTTAAAGGGAGAAGTGGAGAGACCTTGTCTGCAAATGGCCTGGCACATGCTAGACGCCCAGTAGGTGCTGGCTCAGTGCCACCTTCCTCATCCTCCCAGGGTACTCCCATTACCCAGCTGGGCGCCAAGAGGCACGGGCTGCTGGTTTCTGGCTTGTCTCAGTCCCCGCTGGGCTGACAAGCAGCCCGGATGTTTACACTGGCTGCTCAGAGCCTCCTGCCTGCCTGGGACAGGATGAATAAACACACGCGGTCCCACAGCTCCTGCGACCAGCTTCCCACGCACCACTCACCTCCCAAGCTGCCTATTCTGAGAGGCTCCTCCTTCCCAGATCCTCGGGTTACAGACCCCCCACCCCGCAGCTTACCTGCAAGGTTTGCTATGTCCGTCCACCTGATACCAACCCCGTCAGTGAGCACCTCTAAAGCTGTGCAGGCCAGGACAGGCCCGGCTACTTGCTTGGAGGCTCAGTGCCCTCACTTATAAAGTATAGATGGTGAAAGGCCAACCCCAGGGAGGGTTGTGACTGTGAAATGGGGTGATGCGGTAAAGGCACACTGTGATGGCTCGTGGAAGGTGCTGGAGAAATAAGCTTGAAGTATTTTTCAAGCTTACTACTACCGTCTTATGAGTAAAGAGTTTGGGGCTGGGCATGTAGCTCGGTGGTACAGCAGCTGCCTGGCAAGTGCTAAGGCCCTGAGTTCGATTCCTGGTACAAAAGAAAAAGTTTGGCCAAGAAGTCAGGGGGCCCAGAGAACACATTCTAAAAATGAATAGAAAATTCTTGGCCAGACTTTGCCAAGTGCTTTCCATGTACTGTCTCACTGGCTCCTTGCAGAAACCCCAGGAGACGGGGTACGTCATTATCCTCATCTTCATAGATAAGGCACTGAGGCCCAGAGAGGTCACTTCTGTGGGGTCACACAGCCCCAACAGGTGAAGGAAGCAGATGCCTGCTCCAGAGGGGGAGCTCTGACGGGGGTCTGTTTTCTCCCACCCTCTCTTCCTTCTCCTGGCTCCCTGAGGGCACTGGCCTCTTCTAGGCCACGTGGATACTGGGAGCTGCCCAGAACCTGGGACTCAGCCACTTGGCCCACCAGGTCCACTGTCCAGGGGTCTGGGTCTGGAGGACCATGCCGGATTGGAGCATGTGGAAGGAGCTATCTCTACTCAGCATCTGCCCCATGACAAGCCCTGCCAGACATTTTCCACTGTGATGTTTATGACCACTCTGGGCTGTGGGTGTTATTATCCATTTTATGGAGGAAGAAACAGAGACTCCAAGAGGCAGTCACTGGCCCAGGGTCCCACAGCCAGTGGGTGGCAGAGCTGGGGGCTCCAACACAGATCACTCTGCCTGGGAGCCACAATCTTGGTGCTCCCCAGGCTGCGCCTGGGTCTCTCTAGAGGGAGATAAGACACAATATAAACAACCCTTACACAAACCAGAAAGTGATAAGGCCCGCAGGAAAGGCCAGATAAGGGGCTGGGGACAGACACAAAGAGGGGCTCAGCTTCCTTGGGCAATCTCTGCATGGCTGGCTGGAAAACACCTCATGGGTGGGGGCAGTGTGGCCAGTTGGCACCTTCCTTTCCCAGAAATGGGCTGCCTCACCACGCCCCAAAGCATGGGAGCCATTCTTGTTTTAAAGAGGGGAAAGTGACGTGCAGAGAGGAAAGGGCACTTCCCCAAGGTCATAGTGCTGCTCAGAAGCAGCAGATCAGCCAGAGACCCAGGTCCTGATGTAGCAGACTGACCCTCGCCACCCCTGGCTGGGCCGGTCCTGCCTCCCTCCTCCTTCCTCTGTTTCATGTGGGCAGGGTTAGATTCCCATCTCAGAGATAAGCAAACAAAGGCTCAGAGAGAAGTCACAGGGCAGCTTCCCTATGAGATGGCCTGGAGATAGAGTGGTATGGGTGGCACCACAGGAGCCCACACAGGCCCTGAGCCCTAAGTGGTGTCCCCTTGTTAACCATGTGGGCAGGTCCATGCCGCCCACCTGTGGCCTCTTAACAGACACTTCCTGTCCCACGATGTGGGCACTTAGGGGACAGAAGGGGCTGTGGTCCTTTGCCAGCAGAAGCTGAGGCACCCTGGCTGTATGGTTGCCATAGACGCTCCAGAGGATGCTGGGCAGTGACCTTCCTCACTTGGTGGGGACAAAGAGCAGACTAGGGTGCCCTCTGCCCACACACCCCACACCGTGGCCCCAGACCTTGTGACAAAATGACAGGGCCACTGTTGGCACAGGACCAATGGGATACCAGGGAGGTGGTGTCATTTTTCCCTAGCTGTCAGAAGTTGGAATACAGACTTGGCCAGGGGAGAGCGGAAGAAAAGCCCAGAGTCAGAGAAGAGAATCAGAGGAAAATGGACAGAGAAGACAGTCCAGAAGGGAGCTGGGCAGGACAGGGTTCAGTTTAGTAAACACCTTGGCTTCAAGCTAGCACTTTCTTCCCACCCATTTGGTCATATGATCCTCTAACCTGCCGAACCTCCCGAAGCCTCTAAGACAGAGAAGAGAAACTGAGGCTGGGGGCGAGGCAATGGGCCAGCCCAGGGACGTGAGGTTAGGAGTGAAGGGCAGGGAAAGAGGTGCGGGGAGGGGCTTCCCCAGGCATGTTACGCGGTGTAGTTTTTTGGTTGTCAAGTGACGAGAGGGTACTAGGATTTAGTTAGCCCATAGTTGGTCATTTCCTGCAGTGGGTGGGTCACTTTTACAAAAGATAAAAACAAAAATGTCGGTGGCGCCTGCCTATGAAGAAAAGTTGCCTGTGACCAGACTGTCCTGGTGCCCTCATTCTTGAGCCCAGTGAGGGAAAGGACACTGCCCTGCACCTCAGCTCCTCACCTGACTGTTGGTGGCAGAAGCATCCTCAGGGGTGAGTGCTCACCCAGAGCAGGCAGCGTGGTGCTCTGAGGGGAAGAGATGGGCAGGCTGGGCTGGTGGACTCCTGTGTTGTCAGAATAACCCTTCCAGCCTGCACAGTGGTGCATACCTGTAATCCCAGCAGCTGCAGAGGCTGAGGCAGGAAGGCCACAAGTTTCAAGGCCAGCCTGAACAATGTAGTAAGACTCTGTCTCAAAATGAAAGACTGGAGATGACGCTAATGTGTGGCAAGCACGAGGCCCCAGTGACACACATGCACATGTACACACAGGCACACACACAGGCACACACACACCCAGGACACATTCACACCAGTGCAAGGTGAGCCAGGCCCACTGCTCTGCTTTCCTTTAGCTCCCAGGCCCTCGTAGGACTTGGAATGGGAACCCATTGGGATCCCAGTGATTTTCTAATTAGAGTCCAGGGTGTGTGAGGGGTGGGACCTGGACTGGGAGGGACAGATGACAGAGGCCAGTGGTGGGCAGCAGAGACAAAGCCTGAGTGCCCTAGATGAGAGAAAGAGGGGAAGGACCACGAGCCAGGAGAAGAAGAGAGTGCAGGGCCAGCCAGGGGCAGGGACTTGTGGTGACCCTTGCCAGCTTTCGGTCACAGAGGGAGGCAGGAAAACAGTCATTTCCCAGGCATCCACCCATGTACACCATTGGGTAAAGAGCTTTGTGTTCTTTATTTCATTTTGTTCACACAATGCCTTCGCCGAGTAGGTGGACCTGTCCCCATTTTGTAAATCAAAGCTCAGGCAGAGTAATTGACTTGTCCAAGGTCACACAGCGATGCCATCGACTATGATCTATAGGACAGGCAAAGCCTGCCTGGCAGTAGGAGGGTGGACACAGAGGTGCCCTTCATTAGGAAGAGCAGCCTCAGGGACCAGAGAGGAACAGATGTAAACCAGGGCAGAGGAAGAGGCAATGATCTGGGGGACAACTTCAACATGCAGCTGGAAGAGACACAGACAGGCTGCAGGACAGACCCAAACACAGGGCATTCTCCTAATGGCCTGAGCAGCACTCTCCCAAGGTCACAGAAAGCAGGACAAGTCTGAGACACTGTCACAGGCCCCAGGAAGCTACAGAGACACAGCAACCATATGTCATGGGGTATCCTGGAAAGGATTGTGGAACAGAAAAAGGACTTGAGTATAAAAACAGGTGAAATCAAATAGAGCATAGAGTTCAGTGAGCAGAAAGGTGTCAGCATCGGCTTCTCAGTTTTGACAAAGGTAACACTGAAGCCAAAGATGTCACACAGCAGGGGAAGCTTGGTGAGGGATCACACTGGTGGTGGTGAACCTACCACCCCCCTGCCACAGGGGACACACAGAGCCCTCCCTGTCAGTACACAAGCCAGTTGCCCCATCAGCTGACAATTGGTAACAGTTGTTTTTCTCTAAATTAAACCCTCAGTATTCAGGTTTGATTGCAGTATTGGCACTTTGTGATAAATAAGCGGATTTTGCGGACTTGGTCTCTAAAAGGTTCTCCACCCCTGGGCTAGAGGAACTAGCATTTCCACAGGTTTTCCATAAAGCTGAAATGATTCCAGAATTAAAGGCCCTGCCACCCCCGCGCACTGTAGATTGAACCCAGAGTCTTTGCCTTGAGAGACAAGTGCCCTACCACCGAGTCACACCAGCCCCTGAAGGCCTACTTTGTAGGTTTCTGGGACTGACTGCTGACAGAAACAGGGATATAGAGAGGGAAGTGGCTTGGGCTCCAAGCCGGGGAGCTGCAGGTCTGAAATCCCTGGCTGGGGCTTTGGAGGGGAGGCGTTCTGGGGTCTGGAGCTGGGGTCCTTCCCAGACACAAGGCTCCTCACCCTTTTCCAAAGCACCCTGAGGGCACAACTCATACCTGGCATGTTTGAGCCTTTGCTAAAGTGTCATTTTTCATTTTCTTTTCTCTCCCGTTCTTTTCTTTTTCTTCTTTTCCCTCCACCCCTTTTCCTTTTTAGTTCTGGGGATTGTACCCAGGGCCTTTGCATTACAGCTGACCATTGGTAACAGTTGCTACATCCCTAACCTACTTTTTATTTTTCATTTTGTTTCAGGATCTAAATCATTAAACTTCCCAGAGTGGATTCAAACTTGTGATCCTTCTGCATCAGCCTCCCAAAGCACTGGGATTATAAGTAGGGGCCACCATGCTCACTTTTCTTTATCTTAAAAATTCATAATTCAGGGCCGGGGATTTAGCTCAGTGGCTTAAGCACCTGCCTGGCAAGTGCAAGGTCGTGAGTTCGATCCCCGGTACAAAAAAAAAAAAAAAATCATAATTCAGCATTCTATTCCGAATCACGCCGGTTTGGTTTTGCAATGAAAGTGCCCCACTCTATTCCCCTGGGCAGTCTTGTGTCCTGGAATAAAGAACCCAAATATAAAATCAAGCGTGAAACCTCGAGAGTGGATAAGCTGACTTTGAGGGGGGGGGTGGAGAAAATCCTGAGCTCTGTCCAGAAAAACACAGCTGGAGAGGAAGGGGGAGGGGACCAGAATACACACGGCCCCTCCAAGAGCCAGATGCTGCCAGTGGATCGCATCATTCATTTACTCTCTCCTCTGCCCTTTCCACTTACTCTTTTTACTTTTCGCCTGTACTGTTCTGGGTGGGTACAGAAAGGGACAAAACAGCCACATTTGCCTTCGTGGAACTTATATGCTAGGAGATGGAATAATCAGGATAAATAAGGCAAATAGGAAGCATGCTCAATTGCGTAAGTGATAAAGAGAACAATTAAATATGAGAGGGTGACAAAAAGTGGGAAGTGAGGGACAATTGTCAGTAAGTGGCCGGAGAAGGTGACATTCCAGTAGACTCAAAGGAAATGAGGCTGCCATTTTGCAGATGTTTCCTCATTTGTTTTCCACAACCATGGATGGGAATTATTTCTCCTCTTATGGCTGAGAAAAGTGAGTCTTGAAAGGTCAAATCATTTACTCCAAGTCACCTAGAAAATGACTAGGCCACGGTGGAAGGGCACAGATGAACCTAGGCTTCCTGGCTCTCTTTAGAGAAGCAGTTAGGGTTACCCTGGTCCTGACCTTACTAACCGATGTGATCCATCTCATCTCCTTCCCTTATACAGCCAGACCTCCAAATCCTCAGAATAAACAACAGAGGCAGCCACAAGCTCCCTAGGGTGGCTGAGAAGACTGGAGAGAAGAGGGGAGAAGATGGAGGAGAGAGGGCACCATGCTACTTCTCTACCAGGTATGAGAGGTCAGAGGTGCAAAGGGGCCACAGCTGCCCTGAGGGCCCTGGAAGGGCAGAAGGGGGAAGCAGGTCTGAGACATCAACAGGGGACTGAGAGGGACCTGCCATCTCCTCAGTGCTGCACTAGGTGACCCTAGTGGCTGTCTGAGCTGGGGTTTCTAGGTGACTTGGAGTAAATGATTTGACCTTTTAAGACTTAACCAGGTCTGGCTGCCCCATCTGACTGTCCCCTAGAATCCCTGCATTGGTGGCTTGAGTGCTCCTCAGAGCTGGGACTGCACGTGGAAGGGAACAAGATGAGGTTGTCCCAACTCTGGCCCTTTCCTTCTCTCTTTCCTCAGAGCTTCAGAAATGACTCACTTTCCCCAGAGGGCCTGGGAGGGGCTGAGTCAGGCTGCAGGTTGCCAAAGCTGCCTCCCTGCTCTGGCTAAGAAGGCTTTGGGCCCCAGGACAGAGGACACAAAGGGAGATGCAGAGATAGGTGGCTGGGAAAGGTGCCTGCCTCTCCTTACCCGATGTCAGCGTGTCACTGAGCACTGTTCAAACAGAACCTGATGGAGAAGAGACATTTCCCCGGGACTTTTCCTGCACAAGCTTTAGGGCTGACTCACGCCCGCCCGGCCACCTGGGAACAGCATGAAAATTTACAAATCACCAAAGAAGGAAAATACTATCTGTGAAGCAATCTCCTTAGTGGCCCTATCAGAGATGGCCAGAAGCAATGCTCACATACAATTTGTTCTCCAGGGAATCACGGTATACAGCAGATGGGCATCGGAAGTTGCTGCAGAGTGCGATCCTGTGACCGAATTCTTTCTTCAGTAGCCAACACTGGACATGTAGAGAGGCCGCCCTAATGACCCTATGGACACGGACTGGCTCTAGGACCAGTCACCTGCTGACCCTTCCCTAGCTCCGCCCTGGGAGGGGCTCCTTCCCACCTTCTCCCTCCCTTGAGCATCTGCCCTGGGCGGGTGGGGACAGCCAGGGTTGCTGTCTCCCCCACCCTCAACACACACGCACCAAGGGAGAGAAGCAAAGGGCTCAAAGGTACAAGTGCTCCAGGGCAGAACAGTGCCACCTCCTCATCCAGCTCAGAACTTGCTCCAGGCTGCCTGTACCCTGCCCTGCCAAGGTTCCCACCTGCTTCCCTCCCAAGTGAGCTGTCTGTAAAACACCCTCAACTTCGCTGGACGCTCCTCCAGGCCCTGCAGAGAACATTCTGGAGTCTGAGATTTCTGATAGAATCACCTTTCAGCTGTGGGCTCCTGGCCACAACTCTCACCCCATCACATCTCTGCTTACTCATCTGTTAAATGAGGACACACACGTGTAGTCCCAACTACTGGGGAGGCTGAGGCAGGAGGCTCGCTTGAGACCAGGAGTTCAAGGCTTGCCTGGGCAATGTGGCAAGACTCTGCCTCAGAAAGTAAGGGACAACAGTCCTCATCTCTGTAGAGCTGACTTGAGTGTGAAAATGAGGCAATGCGTGTTGCCTAGTGCAGGGCCCAAGTCAACGTCCATGCTCAGTAAATTGTGTTATCTCCTGCTCCATGGAACGGGTAAGAACGCAAGAAAAGCTCCACATCAGGAGGGGCCCTGCTCTTGTCCTCAGGACGGCAGCCTGAGGCTCAAAGGCCTCTAGCGGTCAGGGGCTCTCTCACGGCCCATCTCATTCTGAGCTGGCTGGCTGTTCCCCCAGTGCAATGATTTCTGCCACTGAGGTCCCAGCTGTGGAGGGTGCTTTCTCTGACTTGTCTTGAACTGGCTTCACCCTGGTCCCTGGGCTCCAGGACGATGGGGACCTGGAGGGAATCTCAGCCTGGAGCCTTTGGTGATCTTCCTGTCCCTTGCCGCCTCATCTTTCCTCCACTTTGCGTCCTCCACCATCAAGAACGGCTTCCCACTGCATCTGGGCTACACCAGTGGGTGCCACGCAGCACACTGCTCCCTGAACAAAATCACGCACAGGGAGGCTCAGAAGGCCACGAGGGGTGGCAGGAGCAAGCACAGGAGTGTCAGGCCACTCAAGCATGACAGAGGGGTGTGGGACCTTGGGTGACTGTGGAAGTGGTGTGTGTTGGGGTCTCCAGGCAAGCAGGGGGCCCAGTCTCCAGAGAGGGACCAGGCCCAGGTCCGTGGTCTAGGAGGGTGAAGAGGTACGGGGCAGCTCAGAGCTAGATAGCCATTTAACTGAACATCTCGGAGATGTAACTGGCCAAACAGGGTTAATGGGATGAAAAAGGTAATCTTCAAACCAGGCATGGTATTGCATGCCTGGGTCAGCATTCTGGTAGGCTGAGGCAGGAGGACTGCCAAGTTCAGAAGTAGAAGGTCATTTAACTGGAACATCTTAGAGGTATAAGTGGTCAAACAGGGTTAATGGGATAAAAGAGCAAATATTCACTTAAGCCAGATGTGGTAGCACATGCCTGGGCCAACATTCTGGTAGGCTGAGGCAGGAGGATTGCCAAGTTCAAGTCTAGCCCGGGCAACTAAGTGATTTAGTGAGAAGCTGTCACAAAATAAATAAAAAACAGCTGGGGATGTAGCTCAGTGTGAGGCTCTGGGTTTGATTCCCAGTACTACAAAAAAAAAAAAAAAAAAAAAAAGAAAGAAAGAAAAGAAAACATCAAAAGGAAGTAGGCTGTCAACTGAGGTTTGGCTGAGGAGCATCTCCTGACCCCTGGTCAGGAAGGCCAGGCCAGGGACATCTCCTCAGAGCCTCAGGCGCCCCTCTTCCCCCCAGGGAGGGGCTCCAGCCCAGACCCCCACTTCTGTGGAGCTCCATCAAAGTCTAGGAGGGCCCTGATCTCTCTGGGGTCACAGGGGTCATCTGGAAAGAATTTGGAGGTCAGAGCACCACCCCTCCCCCATAGCTGCTTCAAAGACAGAATCTCTGTCCTCACGACCTCCCGGCATCCCACTCCCTTGAAGCCACCAGGCTGGGGGGGGGGGTCGGGCAGCCAGCCTGCTGGGAGAGGGGCTCTGAGCGGGAGGCCTAGGCTCAGCATCTGGGCTACACCAGCTGCACACAACCCTCCTGGGCTCTGGGCTCCCATTTGTCAAAGCAATGGGCTGTCTGCTCCCCTGGACCAATCACCACGAGCTGTCTGTGCCCTCTCCCTCCTTCCCTGTTGCCACCCTCTGATTTGGTTCCTGCCCCTCCCCCAAGCCCATATCCACTCTGCCTCGCTGAGCTTAATAAAAGGCAGGTAGGGTCCTGTTACCCCACCCCCCAGCCCGTCCACCCTGCTAGCTGTATATTTGCCATACATTTTTGTCTTTTCTTCCTTTAGAGGATTTAAATGGGGTCTTCTAGTACAGAAGAAGAGACTTTGGCATAAAGCAATACAATAAAATTTGAAAATACACACACACACACACACTCACACAATTTGTGGCTCCCTATTGCTGTAGGACTAAAGTGCAAATTTCTCACCTGGTCTGCATGGCCAGGGGTGTGTGGGAGAACACAAGACTCAGCAGCCAAGGGATCTGGGTTTTAATCTCAGCTCTGCCAGTGCTGGGCTTTGGGCAAGTTGCCTGACCTCTCTGAGCTTCAGTTTCCTCATCTGACTGATCTGCAGATTTTAGGCCTGATCAGAAGAGGTTACGAACCTGTTCACTATACTTTTATTTTTTTTTATTTTAAAAGGGGGTAAAATTAAACACAACAAAACAGAACAGAACGGGACATAAGAAAGCATAGATCTCAAAGCTAAACAAAGCTAGGGATCTTCACTATCTGTCATATTGTCTTTTATTTTCTTCCAAGTGGTTGTCCATATCTTTGCATACGGGGAGCTCATACTAAATAACATAGCCCATCTTTTCACAAGATGTGTAGTTCACTGGCTCCCACTTGCTGGGGGGGGGCATGGGACAGGGGACAGGACGACATGAGATGTTTGGTTCTCAGCCAGCGCGCCAGCAGGCTCACAGCCACCCCCAAGAGAGGGGAGGAGTTCCTTGTTCTCCCAACACCCCGAGTCAACCACATGGTGCAGGTCCCGAGGTGCCAGGGTCTCTCTCCTGGAGACCACCAAAAGTCTGCCGCAGTCACAGCCGCCCCCCAGAGATGGGAGGAGCTCCTTGTTCTCCAGGCACCCTGAGTCAACTGCACGGTGCAGGTCCCGAGGTGCCAGGCGATCCTGTTCACTAAAACTGCTACAAATCTCTTTCAGAGGCCAGGGATTTAGCTCAGTGGCTTAAGTGCTTACCTGTCAAGCGCAAGGTCGTGAGTTCAATCCCTGGTACCAAAACAAAACAAAACAAAAACAAACAAAAAAACCCCACAAATCTCTTTCAGGACTCCCCACATGCCTCCCTGTGCATCAGTTTTCTCCACCAGGCGTCCTCTAACGGTTGAAATGACAAAAGTGAGATGCCCAGGACAGCGCTAGGTCCAGAGCAGATGTATAATAAATTAGGCCTTCTAAAGTGTGTTCAGAGGACGGCTAGTACCAGAATGTGGGAAGCTGCCAGAGACACAGGCCCTGGACCCCACTCCAAACTTACTGAGTGAAAATCTCGGGAAAGATGGGGAAGAAATCTGCTTCTGAAACCAGCCTCCGTGTGACTCTCCCGCACCCTCACAGGTATGATGGTGGGTTTGTCACCCTGACCTGAAGTCCCTGTGTGTCTTGCTCACAGACACAGCTTTTCCACAACAGGTTCAGAACACCCAGTGTTCTTTCCTACCAGCTTGAAAACATGACCCAAGCCTTGGGGTTAGGCAGATTGAGGTGAAAATTTCAGCCCCCCTACGTCTTTGCTTGGCTATGTGACCTTGGTCACGTGGCTCACCCTTGAAGCCTCATATTTAAAATGGCAATGAAGCACCTGAGCTGCCAGTGATCCAAGCTGACCCAATGTGTGTGTGTGTGTGTGTGTGTGTGTGTGTGTACCCAGAAACCATTCAGGGGCCAGACCAGGGAGTTGCAAAATAAAGCAGGAGATACTTCTTTATCCCTGCCTCCTCCACAGCCCTGCAAGTAAATCCATGCACCCTCAGGACACCGCAAGCCCTGGTACCTGAGAACCACATCCCTGAAGACCAGACTCCAAGGCAGGACGGCAGAACTGCACATACCACGTGTATGAGAACACACACTCTGGACACAGACTGTTCAGGTTAAATTCTGGCTCTGAAACTACTGGTTCTACCTGGTTGGCAAACTCCTACTCACCTTTCAAGACCCTACTCCAACATCACCTCCCTGGGCCAAGCTAGCTGTCCATTCCTCTGGATCTTCAAAGGCTTCTGCCTGCACGCCCACCAAATACTACTCAGCAGCTTTCTTTTTTTTTTTTTTTTTTTGGTACCAGGGATCGAACTCACGACCTCACGCTTGCCAGGCAGGCGCTTAAGCCACTGAGCTAAATCCCCAGCCCCTCAGCAGCTTTCTTGCTGACTTGTCTGTCTCTCCCACGGATCCAGGACCTCTTGGCATTGAGAATGTTGGTTCAGTTGGAATTCCATCTTTTGCTGCCTTCTAAATTCTCTTCTTCTCCCCACTAAAAATTTCCTACCCTAATCCATGCTCCTCTCCCTGACATAGGCCTTTTATTTTCTAGGGTCTGGGCTCGCAGATCCCCTTTCTGAAAGGTCCGATCTGCTCATCCTCGAGCTGATGCTGAATGGGAGCTTCACAAAGACCCCATATCAACCTCTTCCCATGGGCGGTGAAACGTGGGGGGTCTGAGCCTGCCTCCTCATCAGGGTTGCAGGGACAAGTCAGCTGCAGGGCACGTGTGTGGCACAGTGGTTCCGAACTTGGACTCTGTCACCAAACTGTCTAGGTTCAAATCCGCTCTGCTGCTTACTGATTGAGAGAGATTTATTATCTCTGTGTGCCTTGGTTTCCTCTCCTACAAAATAGGAGTAAGGCTAACAACTGCTTCATAGTGTTGGTAGGGGGATTAAGTGAATTTAGAACAGGATGTGGGCATCATGCTTGGCAAACACCTAAGAGACAACAGATTAGATTAGATTAGATCATATTACTGTTAGGACTAATCAATACTATGGGAGGGAAAAAAATAAAAAGATTCCTAAAGAAAACCCCAGCCCAACCAGTTCTTATTGTAACACACACACACATACACACACACACACACATTCCTGAAAGTTCTCTTCGAATGTAACCAACACCTGAAAGCCTTCTGTGAAGCGACTTGCCTGGCCCTCGGCTGGTCACCATCTACCGTGGCAAGCTCTTTCTGCCCTACTTGCCTCCATGGACTATGAGCTCACTATGGGCAGCGCTTCCTCCTGCTCCAGCCCCAGCCCCAACTGCACAGCAGGCTTGCTAGAAACACCTGTCAAGCTGCCAGTTCCTCACCGTATGGCTCTGACCATGGTCCAAGCAGCTGGACGGGGACAGCCAATCTCCATCGCTCACGGTGCAGAGCCCTAGGGAACCCAAGTCCTTTCCAGAT
This sequence comes from Dolichotis patagonum, assembly GCA_004027295.1. Classification (NCBI taxonomy): domain Eukaryota; kingdom Metazoa; phylum Chordata; class Mammalia; order Rodentia; family Caviidae; genus Dolichotis; species Dolichotis patagonum. Next base: position 14,652 of record PVJX010011946.1, on the reverse strand, counting down.
CCATGCCAGCCAGAGACGGAAATCAAGAGCTCTGCCCAGAAGAAAGAACTTTGTCTGGCTGTGTGAATGAGTTGACATTTATTAGGCACTTGCTACAGTGGAAGCACTGATCCTGGCACTTTGCAAGAATTTTATCACCTTTTGAACAACCCTTTGAGTGTGGTATCATCTATTGTTCCCATTTTACTTACTCAGAAACAGAAGGGTTACGAATTAAGAAATTTAGGGCTGGGGATTTAGCTCAGTGGTATAAGCGCCTACCTGGCAAGTCAAAGTCATGAATTCGATCCCCAGTACCAAAAAAAAAAAAAGAATTAAGAAATGTGGTTGAGGCCACACAGAGAATGGCAGAGCTGAGTTCAAACCAAAGTTGGCTGCGCTGGGGCTTAAACTCCCAGTCTGTTAATGCGGGGAGAAGAGAAAGAACAGGAGGCCAGGGGTAGAGGCAGCTGGGGGAGGGGGACAGGGGCGAGGGCAGACTGCAGAGGGCAGCAAGTGGGCTTCAGAGAGATGTGTGATGCAGGGAGATGATCTAGGAGGTTTCTGAGAACAGCTTTGGAGAGAGCAATAGGCCTAGAGAGCTGGAGACATTTGCCAACTGTCACTAGTGCCCCTGACTTCCTGGAGTCCACGCATGCCTGTGTGCCGGGAACCACGTAATACTTGCAGTTGCCAAGGGAAGGAGTTTTTATCTCCCCTTCACAGACGGAAGTCTGGGGCTCTGAGAGAGCTCACCTGCTACAGGGGCCCGGACCACAGAGAAGCTGTGGGTCCAGGGTTGAAGTTCAAGTGAGTGCCTGCTCTGAGCCACTCTGTGAGAAGAGGGCCTGGGGGTGACAGGAGGGGTCTGATGCAGGAGGTGGGGAGCCACTCAGCCTCCACCCTGGGGTGGCATTCAGTGCCAGATGCTCCCTATCTGGGGCCAAGCTCCGGTATTCCTCCCAGCTGTGTGTGCGTGTGCGTTGCAGTGGTAATTAGGGTCTGGGTAAAGGATCTTCCAACTATGATGAGGAAATGAAATGAAGAAGTTGCAGTGAGATGGGCCACCTTGGGGACTTTCCTTCCCCCCTGCTTTCCTGCAAACAAGGAAGGGCAGAGGTGAGGACCACCTGCTGCCCTGCTACACTCTCCACGAGGCTTCCAGTGACCGAATCCCCACGGCAGTACTGCTGTCATTTATTGGGGACCTTCTACGGGTAACACCCCACAAGCTTTGCAAGCTTTAGCTTTTTACCTAAACTGCCAGGCATTCTCTGCAGTACCACTGCAAGCCAGTGGTCGCCAGCATCCTATCTCATGGAGGAAAAAAGCGAGACTCAGAGAAGATCACTTACCGAAGGTCACCCCACTAGGACTAAGTGCCAAGGGAGAGAACGCAACTCACATCTACCTGACTCCCAAGCCCACATCCTAACCAAAAGATGAGGAGTCCGAGGTCAGGGTCTGAGTACTCAGTGCCACTTACTCTGTGGCCTCAGGCTGACTCTGTCGCTTTTTGAGTCTCCGCTTCCCTAGGAGGAACTCGGTGCAGATGATGCCTAACTCCAAGTTCCAAGAAAACCTGTGAACTCTCGTGTCCCCTCGTCTCTCCCTCACCCTGCCCACAGTTCCCGGAAGCCCAGCAAGATACTGAGTAACCACACTGCTGGACACACAGCACATGAAAAGATGAAGTGTGGCGTTCTGCCCGGGCCAGCCTGGGATACCCAGGAACCGCAAAGCCACAGGATTGCCTCAAGGCCGGCCGTGGGCACAGCGGCCTAGTGGGCAGAGGGGCTGGGCATGCTCTGCGGCCATCACTTCCTCTGCCCTTACTTCTCGGCAGCAGGGTGCACACAAGCTGAGGCAGCAGGCTCAGGTCCTGTGCCCTCTGGCTCCCAGGTGGCCGGGGCGGTGGGAACATGGTCATGCTGGGAAAATCCCCAGGCCGAGTTTAAGTGGAGATGAGAAGCAAGTCTGGCTCTAAAGGCAGCTTCTCCCCACCATGCCCTGCTGCCAGGAATGTCTGGAAGCCTCTGGGATGGAGGGCTTCCCACCTCTGTCTAAGCTAAGATCCCAGGTCCTAGAGCAACATAAGCCTCCTTGTCTTCTGGACAGGTGAGACCCTCTCCCTTCTCATTTGACGCTGCCTGTCTCCTGCCCCCTACAGTCTGTCCTTCCTCACAGCAGCGAGGGCCTTCCTGTAACAAACCCCACCTGTAGAGCCCTCCAGTGCCTTCTCATCACTCTTAAGAATGAAATGCCAGCGCCCCACAAGTCCACCATGGCCTGCCCCTTCACACCCACCTCTCCCACTCCTTTCCCCTTGCTGCCTCTGTCCAGCCACAGTGGCCTCCTTGCGACCCATAACATGCCAAGTTTCTTGTCCCTGTGCCCTTAGCACTTGTTATTTCTTCTGCTAGGAACTCTTCTCTCTCACATTTTTGCCTGGCTGCCTCCTCACAACCTGCAGTTCTCAGTTTAGATGCCACCTCCCATCCTGGCCACCATTTAGAGCAGTCATGGTGAATCTTTCAGCAATTTCAATGATAACAATCAGCCCACAGTGGCTTGTGTGCCAGAGGTTTACCTGACTGAGGGTAACACCCTCCTCCCGTAGTCACTCCCCTGCCCCATTGTATTGTCTTCCTTCTCTCTGCAGTGATCTTTCCAGGCAATTGGTTTGCTCAATCAATCCCCAGCTTCCTCCCCTAGAGCTCCGTTACGGCAGGGATCTGCTGCCCTTGCCATGCGATGGGCCTGCGCATGGTCCTCACAACCCTGTAGATGACCACGCTGTAGCCCAGCGAGGTGAGTGAGCTGTCCCAAGTCACAGAGCCAGAGAGGGGCAGGATTCACACCTGGGCTGGCCTGATGCCCAGGCTTTCTGTGCCCCTCTTCCAAGGGTGTGGCTGCCACAACCAGGGCCTCCTCTAGGGGCCCTCGCCCAGGGCAGAATGGTTCACAATGAGGCTCTTGGGGAAGAGTCCAGGAATGGGAAGCCTACCCCCTTCCCAGGGGTCCTTCTGCTGAGACCTGTGAGTGGGTCCCACAAAGTTCTGGAGACAGTGAAGTACAGATCAGTGACAGCAAAACCAGAATGAGGGAGACTCCCAGAAACTACTGAGTGGGGAAACCCTAAATCCACCTTTTTTTGCAGAATGGGAAACAGGACAATGGAGGGGAAAGGACCAGCCTAAGGACACACAGCCAATCAGTGGTGGACCCCCTTGCCTTTCCCTTTCCTACCCCGCAGAAAATCAGGTAAAAGAAAAGCCCAGGCTAGGGCCGGGGATTTAGCTCAGTGGCTTAAGTGCCTGCCTGGCAAGCGTAAGGTCGTGAGTTCGATCCCCGGTACCAAAAAAAAAAAAAAAGAAAAGCCCAGGCTGGCCCTTGCTCAGAGGCCAAGCCCAGAGCAGGCAGGGCTGAGGCCAGGCTGAGGCTGGAGGGGATTCCTGAACCCAGGACTCCTGGATTCCCCAAGAGCCTGCAACAGAGAGGACCAAGAGGCTCTGAAGGCAGGACACCATGCTGAGCAACTGTGCGGCAGCTTCTATGAAGGTCAGACACACAAAGACCCGCTGGCCATCAGCCAGGCTGAGGGTCATGAGCGCCTGTATTTGTAGAGACACATACGACACTGTCACAGCAGTTACAGGTGACATGCACAGGCAGTCATGCATACATCTACTCAATATGACACAGCTCAGCCTAAAAGGGAGCAGACACTGGGACAAGGAATGACCCACATGACCTCAGAAACAGTCCGTGTTGACCTAACTTGCAAGAAACCAGGCATAAACGAGTGTGCACGTGAGAATCCCTGCAGATGAAGTTCAAAACCAGGCCAATGAGAGGACAGAAAGCAGGCCAGCAGCTGCCTGTTACGGCAGGGGGAATGGAGGTATGGGGACCACGAAAATATCTCACGTTTGATTCACATGGTACGCAGGTGTGTCCATCTGTAAAAGTCAAGCTAAGATGCGTGCACCTTGTTAGGTAAAGGACACCTGGATTCGTAAGAGTGCGCCATCTCTTCCCTCAGGATGACATCCTTGTCCCAGGCAGGACAATGACAGCAGATGATCATGACTGGGCCTCTGCATATGCATGCCAGCACCAAGCCAGGCTCTTTAAACGGAAGCTAATTAAACTCTTCCAACCGCTGTACAAAACAGGCCCTAACAGCTCCATCTCAGAGACGAGGAAGAGCGCTCACAGAAGTGACACACACGGCAATTCAGTATCCTCCCTGTCCTGCACCCCAACCCACAGCCCCAGTCCTTTCCGGGCTGGGGACAGCTCATGTGTGTACTGGACTCAGAGCTTCTTCGAAAGAGCCACTTAGGAAATGAGTCCTCCCTGCCCCTTCCGCCCCTCCCGCTCTCCCTCACCCTCACCCCTCTCATGGCCACACATCTCTGAGGTCATTTGAGCCCTGGCCCTCGGCCCAGTGAGAAGAGACTCCAAAGGCTGGGCAGCTGGGGGCAGGAGGCAGGGTAGACCCAGGGTCTTTCTCAATGCCTGGGCTCTTCCAGCCTGGATGGTGACCCCAGAGTACCAGGAAGGCTTGAGGACAGAGTCCCCACCCTTGGCCCCCGTTCCCGAATGACGCAACCCAGTGTCTGGATCCAGAGAATCATAAAATGTTTCTTTGGAATAACAACCTCCACCACCACCATTTCCCATTCTTATGATATCGTGCCAAGGGCCTGGCTGACAGCTCTAAGTGTTATCTCATTAACTGTCACCGAGGAGCCTCCAAGGCAGGTGCCATTAGATCCCAATCCACAGACAAGCGTCCCGCAGTGTCACAGCGAGCAGGAGCTGGGCTTGGGTGTTGCTGAATCAGTCTGTGCCAGCCACGTCACTGTACAGATGGAAGACTGAGGCCCGTAAGGCCCAGGAAGAGACAGTGTCTTGTTCGGGGCCACATAAAAGGTCAGTGGCAGAGTCTGGGCTAGAAGCCAGGTCTCTATCATTGGCCTTGCTTTCAATGACCAGACCCGAGCTTGGAGCAGGCCTGGGCTGGCAGCTGGTGAGGCAGGTGGAAGGCTGTGCAGAGGTAAATATTGACATGACTGTGTTTACACTGTAACTCGAATCCTGCTGGCTGCCAGCCCCCAACCCGTCCCCACTCCACAGCTCCCCAGCCAAGAAGGCAAAGAGCTCCTGCAGGGGGAGGACTGATCTACAGGACGCCTCTGGGCCAGGGCTGCTCTTCCTGCCCAAAGGGATACCTCCTGTGGGGGACCTGCACTGCGCCAGGCAGAGAGGGACTATTACATGTGCCTGGGGTACATATTACATGGGCGGGGGTCACAGGCCTGAGTTCCAGTCAGAGCTCTGCCGCTAATGGGCAGTGGCTCATGAATGGGAAGAAAAGGCTTTCCCCACAGGTGAGGGCCATGCAAAGGTGAAGGAAATAATCAGCGGCTCTGCCTGGCCAGCACCCAGCCCCAGCCGGTTCCCAACAACCTCTCTGGCGGACTCACCCCTGTCCCCAGGGGGCTTTCTCAGTTTCTGCTGCATTGAGTGGCAGTTGAGACTACACGGCCAGAGTCTGGAGGAACGAGACAGGTGGCCACTGCTTGGTTCAGTCCTTAGGGACCTGCGAGCTCAGCTTTCGTAAGTCAGAAACAGGGATAAGCCGCAGCCAGGTAGGAGGGAGGCTCAGGCAGGTGGGAGCCAGTGGACACTGACCCTCCCCCGCCAAGCCCTGCAGGGAGGAGGAAGCCATTCTTGAGCTGTCATTGGGCTAGGACAGCATCCCAGCCACTTCCTGTCCTTGGGACCCCAGGGTAAGGGTGGAAGCCCAGGCCCTAGACTCCTACAGCCACCTGGCAGTTAGGTGCCCTTGGCCTTGGTGGTTCATTAAATTCTGCCTCATAGACTCTAACTTTTCAGTGTGTGTTATCCAGACTACCAGGGAATCTGCTGGGGCCTCCCACTGGTTCCCCGGCCTCTAGGCCTGCCTGCCTCCCATTCTCCACGAAGAGCCCATGTGGTAGTCTCAGGATGCGGATCTGACCATGCCTCTGCCCTCTCTCTAAACTCCTGCATGGCACCCCACTGCCTTTGGGATCAAGCCCCAAATCCCCAACATGACCTTCCCAGAGTGCACCTGCCCCAGCCACCACCTAACTGTCATCCTCTGCTTCTCTGGATGAGCCTGATGCCATCTTGCACACATGGTTCCTTCTGCGCCAGTGCCCTTCCTGGCCCCACTCAGTATTTGTTTATTTTGGTTTTCTGAGACAGTGTCTCACCACATAGCCCAGACTGACCTCAACCCATGGCAATCCTCCTCTCTAGTGCTGGGATGACAGGCGTGTGCCACCCCATCTGACACCTCTCAGTCTTTCCTTCCACATGACACCTTGAATGTCATGTCCTCAGCAGGCCTCTTCTGATGCCCGGGCCAAGTTCCTCCACCGGCTCCCCCAGTCCCTCCACCATGTCTCCTTGGTAACAGCACTTGGCATTTCCTGCCTACATCTGCCTGTATGTCGGACTGTGGAAGGGGGACCTGCCGGTCTCATCCACACTGACCACAGCCCCGGGCCTCGTATTGTGCCAGCAGACTTGTTTGGTGAATAAATGAACAAAGCTTTGATGACCACAGGGTTGGCGATGGTAGAGTGCTTATCTAGGCAACCGAAGGCAAAGACGACAGAGCAGAAGTGCCAAAAGTTGTGACCACTTACTGATGGGTTCCCTACCGTAACTACCAAGGTGTGGCTGCAGCCAGGCTGGTGCATCTAGGCCAAGGTCCCAAACATTCTGGGGGCTGCCCACCCTCTTGCCAGATGCACCTCAAATCTTGTTCCTCCCTAGACAAGGCCTGGTTGCTCCAGTTTTGCCTGAAAAAGTGTATTTATTCCTTAACAAAAGTCACCAATATTCTTCTTTTTTTTTAAAACCCAAAACTGCAGCCATGCAAGGAAATATGAGTGACCCAGTTACCAGCATAGCTGCTGGCTCCCCAGGGAAGGGGACCTAGGAACCTAGTGTGTACAGGAGTGTGGCTGGGGCATGTGGCTGGCCTCTATCTTCAAACAACACGATCTCTCGTGTTCTTGATAGCATCCTCGGTGTTTCTGTGTGCCCTGTGCCTTCACAATGATACCCTGAGAAGTAGAGAAAAATCTGCCCAACTTGGTAGGCACAAGGGCACAGAGAGGGGGCAGCAGACCCAAGGTCACCCAGCAAGTTGGACACACATGCGATTCAAATGTAGGCCCTGGACCCAGCAGCCTAAACTCAGCCCCAGCTTGGAACATAAAGGCACATTCTCAAGTTACCCCCAAGAACAGAGTGGGACTGAATGCTGGGCTGGGCTCCTTCCCCATAATCTATCTGCCCAGCTGACCATCCAGCTTCCAGGACCCTTGTGCCTGCTCTGGCACTAGCTTGCTCTGTGACCCTGGCCAACTTGCTTTACCTCTCTGTGCCTGCTGCTGGGTGATTTGGAAATAGTTGGAGGCAGGAGATATAAAAAGCCTCATAGCACAACTCATCCTACACTCTGCCCTGGGTTGGGGGAGTCCCCTTGGAGGCCTCAGAGAACACCGGTGAGTGCTGGGCTCTCTGCCAAAGGGTTAGAGACCTGGGTAGGGATCTGGGGCTCATCAGGGAGATTCTCAAGGGCTACAGCATGCAGGCCGTGTGGTCTGCAGAGGAGTTCCTTTAGGGGCCAGGGCTGGGGTGGGGGGACTTGGCCATACCAGAGGGGTGGGGACACGGATTTGTTTTAAAACCACAGAGCAGGAGATCCAGGGACTAAACAATTTAGTGGGAGGTGCTCAGACCTTGTTTAGGGGAAACCAAAATGACAGGGCAGCCTGACATCAGCCTCCACCCACACAGACAGTTCAACAACCTGCCTTTGCTCTCTGGCTCCGAAGGCCTTTCCCTCCCATTCCTGGGCTCCCTCATGCCCTGGGGCCAGGCTGGCCTCCTGGCCTTTCAGAGTATTTCCTATGTTCTTACATCGCCGGTCTATATGTCACACAGTCCCCCTATTGGACATATTTTTCCAGTTCAGATGCCACCTGCTCAGTGATGCTGTTTCCCATCTCTCCAGCCAGAAGGGAGTCCTTGCTTGGCATGATGCCCCTACCTCTCTTAAGAGCATGCCACCTAGCCTGGGAACCAGTGTGAACTTTACGAACAGATACATGCTCCCTTACCACTGTTTTGATGTCAGCTTTTTCTTCCTTTGCACGGGTTTGGCAAATAGTAAGTGCTGAGTAAATGGCTGCTGAATGACACATGAAATATTCTCTGAGAATCACTACCCTGTAGCAATCTTTCTTCCAGGTCAGTGAATGCATCAGATGTTAGGTATTCCCACCTTAAGCTGAGGTTTGTAAATGAAAGGACTCTAGGCAATATTCAACTAGAACATTCTCAGCGGGGTTACTCAGCCAATGCCCACACCAGGAGACAGGCATATGGGAAACTGGAACTCAAGACTGATGGACCTGAAAAGTCCCTGGGGGTGGGGAGCTGGGACTGGAATACAAATCTGACGCCAAAGTGTGGGTCCTTCCTGATGGCCCCTAGGTATAAGGCTCAGTAAAAGTGTCACCAAAGCAAGGTGGGTACTCTCTTTATGTGGATTTTTAAAAAGAAAAAAGTCCTCTTTCTGAGTAACCACCGGTCAGGTTAGAGGCAAAATGGAGTGGCTGAGCCACAGCCTTTACCTTTTTGATTATTTACATTCTAAGATTTTTAACCTGATCCCTCTCCCTGTCCTACATGGTGAAACTCTCCAAGAGGAGCACTCCTGCAGAGAGCCTTCTTTTTTTGGCAGGGGGACTGGAATTGCACTCAGAGGCTTCACATTGAGCCACATCCCCCAGCATCCCCTCTCCCCGGGTTTTTCAAGCGCTAAATCACCCAGGCTGGGCTTGAATTTGCAATCCTCTTGCATGACACCCCACAGTGCTAGGACTTCAGGCAGGCAACACACAACCCAGCTTAGGGGGAAATTCTTAACCCAGCAGGTAGATCGAGTCCAAGATGACCTCTAGGCACCTCTGGGAGTAGAATGAAGCCGTAATTCTCTAGAGGCAAGAAACGGTACGTGAATGGGAACTCCAGCTCCGTATAGAGCAGGGGCTGGTCTTAGGGAGTCACTGGCTGCTCTTCAGTTCTATAAGTGGTCCGACCCACTTCCCCCTCCCACAGTGGGCCCCCTCAGGCTTGGCAGCAGCATCAGAGAGGAGTGGAGGTGCCTGTCTCCCTGGGACTGGCAGCCAAAATTAAGGGCACATGGTCTTCTCAGACCTTGAATGTGCCTTGTACCCACTGCATAGGGCAGAGAACCTGATTAGGAGAAGGGGGGTGGGGGACTTGTCCATGCGCAAAGAGCCCAAAGAGAAGCAGGTGCACGATGGAGAGGAAGTCACCAGGCCCTAGCGATGTGACTGACATAAGACCTCTCACACCCAGAGACAACTCCCCTTCCATCGGCTTCAGAAGCCGGTATCATATGGATTTCCCTCCTGGGCTTCTAGAGGACTCCGCAGCTCCCCTTTTTCCTCCAGTGACCATCCAGGTCAACACTTGGCCTCTCCTCTGAGGATTTATTACTAGGAGATGGGAGACCAAATCGTTGGACGTAGGGCCTCCAAGTGTCCCCTGGCCTGACAGCCACCCCCTCCCCTGTGTTACAGCGGGATCATCAGCCCCAGGGTGTCCCAAACTAAAGTGCTGGGCACAGCACCCACGACGTCCCCAAACTAGCCGAGACCGACCTTCGCTTTATCGGACGTTCAGATCCGGATGGATCTTAATGCCCCGCGACCACCGCCACCCGCGAGTCCGACCCAGCCCGGCTGCCCACAGTCTCCAAGTCCTGCTGGGTATAAGGACTTCCGGACACCCCAAATTAGACCGGCACCAACTGCCCCCAAGGCAAACTCCTTCCCCCACAGCACTTCACTCCCATCCCTGGATCAGCTGCCCAAAGTCAAGATCCCCCAGTGGAGCCAGCGCCGCGCCCTGGGCGATCAGAGTCCGGCCCCGGAGCCCCCGACTCCACGCCTCTGACTGCAACCGGCGCCCCAGCCCCCGCGATCCGGGCCAGTCCGGGTGCCATCCGCGGCACAGCCGCCGGGAACAGTTGAGGTTGGATCAGCGCAGCCCGCGGGCTAGGTGCGGCACTCACCATAGCTCGAGTGCTCCGCTCTGATCGCTCTCTCTGCTCGCGGCTCCGAGTCTGCCCATGCACAGCGCTGCTCAGACGGCGGCTGCAGCCCCGGCGGCGCGCTTTGGCCCCGGTGGGCGAGCGCGCGGCTCGGCGCCCAGGCCCGGGAGGCGGGGCCCGCCGCGGGCCAATGGTGAGCCTCGGGGGCCGGTCTTCGGCGGAGCAGCCAATCACCCGCGTAGGCTCGAAGCCCTCCCTTCCTCCCTCCCTCCCCCGCCCCCGCCCCCAGCTCCTTAACCCTTGGCGCGTTGGCCCTTGAGGTCCATGCTGCGGGGGGACCAGTGAGGCAGACGACGGCGCAAACGTCTGTGGCTTTTGGGGGCAGGGTCCCTATCTCGCCAGGACCAGTTTTGGGGGCAGGCAAAGATGAGGAGAAGCTCAGCTGTGTCTGGTGCGGGGCGCCAGGAGTTTCAGCGACCTTTGTCTTCTGCCTGGAGTATGATCCAGGTCGCTGCAGCTGCGTGTGTGTGTGTGTGTGTGTGTGTGTGTGTGTGTGTGTGTATAAAAGAGCGGAGGAGGGTGGAGAGGAGGAGACAGAAAAGGGGTGGGGGGAGGATTCCGCATGCCTGTGTGTTTATGTGTGAAGGAAAGACTGACTATATTTGGGGATTGCTATGCCTGAGTGTGTGTGTGTGTGTTGCAAACTTGACAGAGGAGAGAAGGAGGTCTGTAAGGGAAGCAGAGGCGTGAGGCCTCTCCAAGGGTGTGCATTTGCATTTGGCCAGCAGGCAACTGTCTCCATGTACCTTGTGTGGGTGCCAGTGAAGGAGGAATGTTCATGTGTCTGCGTGTGTCTGCGTGTTTGAGTGATTTGCACCTCCAGAGCATGCGTGTCCCTGTTGTAAACAAGTAGAGGGCAAATCTAAGGTTGTCTGCATGTGTGTGTGTGTGTGTGTGTGTGTGTACGGGAGAGAGGAAAGTGGCTGTGATTTAGTGCAACTTTGTGGCCAGGTGTGTGAGACAGAATGATGAAAACTGAGTGTAGTGAAAGTATGTGTTTGTGTGACTTTTGTGCTCACCTATATTTGTACACACTGAGGAAAACAAACTTGTGTGTAGGCAGCATAAATAAGTGTTCCAGGGAAAAAAGATATTCTGGAGGAAATGGGATTTGGGCTTTTAGTTTTTCTCTGGTACTGGGAATTGAACCCAGGGCCTTGAGGCTGAGCTACATCCTTAATCCTTTTTAAAATTTTAAAAATGTTTGAGATAGCATCTTGTCAAACTGCCCAGTTGTCCATGTTGGGCTTGAATTTGCCATCCTGCCTCAATCTCCCAGAGTGCTGGGATTACAGGCATGAGACACCACGTCCTGCTCAGAATTTGAGGTTTGAAGGATGTTTAAGAACTTCTGAGGTAGGGGCTGGGGATTTAGCTCAGCTGCATAAGCACCTGCCTTGTAAGCTCACAGTCGTGAGTTCAAAAGAACTTCTGAGGCTAGGGAAAGATTGCCTAGCACACACAGGGAAGCAGAGTTGAGTTAGCCGGACCCAAGTGAATCTGAGGAAACCGAGAACCCACTTCTGAAAGGGAACCAGAGAAGCAGCTGGCTGCAGCCCCTGCTAAGGAGCTGCCTGGGGCAACCCTGGACAAATGGGACAGAGATGCTGCAGGCACAAGATCAGGATGCAAGGGTGCCACTGGTCCCAGGTACTGTGTATGGGAACATGAAGTGCGGGGAGGGGCTCCGTAGAAATAGCTTTCTGCACACCCCAGTACCCTAAATTCCTCACTGAGAAGGGAGGGAGCTCGGAAGGAAGGGCCCCAGTACCCTAACTTCCTCATTGAGAAGGGAGGGAGCTGGGAAGGAAGGTCCCAAAACACGTGGGGTGCCCAGGTAGGAAGCATGGCAAAGGGGATTGAATTGCATCATGTCCAAAGGTGACCAGACCTGAAGGCCTAGACCTGCTCTCTGCCCATGGAGACCCATTGGCTACCCCAGCCCAGTTTTAGATTCTTGACTGTTCCTCAAGTGACTTCTTGGGAGTCATAGCCTAACACCTGCAGAGACATTGCCAGATCCAGGGAGACATGCATGGCCTAGCTTTCCACATGCCAGCTATGTGGTTGGGGGAAGATTCTCACCTCTCTGAGCCTCTGTTTTCTCCTTTAAATTGGAGCTCATAATTCCTGCCCATTTCACTCTACTGATGTGAAGATCAAATCGATTATTGTACATTGCATTCATTATCCATAAACCAAATACAAAGTTCAAAAAGAAGCAGTCAAATCTGTGCTGTGGAAGTCAGGTTCCTGTCCCTTGTGGAGAGGAAGTGGCTGGGAAGGGCACCCAGGAGCCTCTGGGTGCCAGTGAGGCTGTTTTGTGATCTAAGGGCTGGGACAGGTGTTTCTGTTGGTGAATCACCAAGCAGTCTCTATAGGGCTGGGATGCTTTTCCTCTCTGTTATACTCCAGCAATAAGCTCCAAAGAAACGAAAAAAAGGCCAGGGCTCATGATCACATCTTATTCACCGGTACCATGGACATTCTGGAATGCTCGGTCCCTGTGGGCTGAGTTTTGCCAATATTGGCAATGGTTAAGGTTTGATCCTAGTTCTGAATAAGACAGAGGAGAAATGTGCCTCTCTCTGTTCTAACAAGGACACTTTGGGAGGGGCGGGGAGGAAGAGGTGTGGGGGAGCTTGACCCAGAGCTGCTCACAGGCCTGGCAGCAGAACCAGGGCTAGAGCCAAGGCCTCCCAACACGATGGCTCCTCCAGGACAGGGTCCTTCCTCCAGCTCCCTAGGACTGGCCAAGATCACAGACACACAAGTGATTTGCAGCAGAAGTACTTGTTTCCTTCGCTAGCCTTCTAGAAATGGGATGGAGGGTTGAGGGATACCTCTTTCAGCATGCAAACCTCTGGGCACAGCGACTGTAAGTGTGAGCAGTAAAGCTCAGACAGGCAGAAAACCCAACTTAGACTGCCCAGGACCAAAAAGAAGTAACCCTCTTGTCTGTGTAACCACAAATACAGGCAAAAGCTAGCTTTGGGCATGGCTCCATGAAGGTGATGCCATTAGGTTTTAATACTGTATCTTTTCTCTGTCTCTCAACGCGGTTTCCCTCTTTGCTGGCCTCAGTTTTTGGCAGGCTGTCTCCTCATGGTAACAAGTTGGCTGCTGCCTCACATCCTACTGTAGGCATCTCTAACAGAACCAGGCTCATTCTTCCTCATAGTTCAACAGTACTCCCCAAACTGAGTCTCACTGGCTCTCACTGAGATATGTGTCAATTCCCGAGCCAGTCACTGTGCCCCTCACTTCTGATTGGCCAGATGCTACAGGAAATAAGCCCCTCAGAGGTGAGGTAGCTGGCATTCTAGTTTAGATGTAGTTTCTAGTCATCCCAGCCTCAGGACTCCCCAGGATACAAAAGAAATGCCTGAGAATTTGTGATGAGGCCCAGAGTTCACAGGCTTTCGATAATAGATGACAGTTATTGCTGGCATTATTCTAACTCTGCTTCGCCCTGTCATCTTGTGTAGAACAAATGCTTGATGATGTCTGCTACACAGTAGGTGCCTGAAGAATCCTTTCTGGTTGGCTGATTTTTTTTTAAAGACTGATGCTAGTCAGGCATGGTGATGCACAACTATAATCCCAGCACTCGGGGGCTGAGGTAGGAAGACCACCATGAGTTCAAGACCAGCCAAAGCTACAAAGTGAATTCAAGGCCATGCTGGACTATATAATGAGACCCTACTGCCAGGACACTGAGGGTCACAGGCAGACAGAGGGTCACAGGTCAGATCAGTGAGGTCATTTTCTGACTCACTTATCCCTGCACCAAGGCAGCCATGACCCCTCTCCCTTGTCTTGGGACCTGGTGTGAGACTGGGGACCAGAGTGTTCCACCTGAACCTCCTCCAGCTGCTCCTTGGGCCACCAACTTCTCTGATCTAGTGTGGCAGCTGAGTTTCTGGGAGGAGTGGAGATTGATGAAACCCAACAAGGGCTGCTATTTATTGAGTCTATGCCAGGCCCATGCTGGGCGCTTCGCAAGCCTCACACCCACGAGCTGTGGAATAGATTTAAAACATGTACTCTGGCCCTGCATTTGCCTTCTTGTTACTGTCTCCTCCCTCTGCCCTAATTTCCTTACTTAATTTTGAAAAAGGAATAAAGTAGATGTCTGTTTTTTTCCTACTGTAAGTGTAAGCATGCTGATTGTTAAATAAACAATGCAGAAATGAGTGTCCGCAGCCCATTCCCCAGACCTTAACTACTGCAGACTCTGCAGCGTGGTTCTGCATTAGCTGGATCAACAAGTGTGGGGTGGTTTTATGGGAGGAAACTCATCAGGAACCTGTTTCCTCCGCCTTCCCTGGGGAAGGAAACAGGCGACAGCTGCCTGGGCTCACCCCGCGGTCCCAGCTAGTGGGCGGAGGGAGAGGAAACGGACTGCAGGGCACAAGACTCATATCAGAGGAGAAAGGGTGGAGGCCGTTTGGGTG
>PVJX010011945.1:0-51878 GCA_004027295.1 Dolichotis patagonum | reverse complement strand
CACCCATGTTTATAGCAGCACAATTTGTAATAGCCAGATCTTGGAAACAACCTAAGTGCCCATCAACTGAGGAATGGATAAAAAAGTTGTGGCACTTTTATACAATGGAGTACTACTCAGCTATAAAGAATGATCACATTGAGATATTTATAAATAAATGGACACGACTTGAGGCCATACTCATAAGTGAAATAAACCAGACTCACATGTGTAAATACCATATAGTCTCCCTAGTATGAGAGTTGATAAGAGTATATAAGATTTTATGGTAAGCATGAGTCCCCATCTCATAGCTTTGAAGCCTTTCAATGTTTTCATTCATCAGTTGGAATGGTTTTATTCTTTTTTTTTACTATATCATGCGTGATGATATGAACAGCTGTTTTGAAGAAAACAAAACATTATGACAGCTATTGCTGATTTAATATTGTCCTTCCATGCTTCTATTCTACTACCATTTAATATCGTCTTACTATGCTTCTATTCTACTACCATTGGTTCTATCTATCACATTGTGTCTTATTGGGATTTGAATATGTGTGATAGTATAAACAAAATTTTTTTATTGAAAATGAGATATTATAGTACCCATTGATCATTCTCTGTTATTTGGTTCAGAATGCCCTGTAATTCTTTCACTCTTTGAATGGCTTTATACTATTTTGCTATGTTTGACATTATTGTATTTGAAACTATGCTCAACTATATCAGAGAAAGAGATATTGTGGTAGCTACTGTTAATGTCTGGTTGTTTTAATGTAAAGTACTTTGTTGCCTATGTTGTCCTGCTCTGATCTGCTCTGTACTGCCCTCTTTTGTTTTATTTCTTTAAAATTAAAAAAAAAGACACTAAAAAAAAAAAAAAAAAACAGAAGAAGTCAATTTACCCTTCCCATGACCTGGCACAAGCCATGAGGGTCCCAGGAGGAGAACAAGCCAAATCTGCATATCCCAAGAGATGGCAGAAGCCATGTTGAGCTTGAAAGGAGTAACAAGAAGAACAAGAAGCCAATTCACCCTTCTTATGAGCCAACCAGTGCACAGGCTGGGAGACAAGAACATCCCCACACCCCCTGTATCCAACCAGCTGATTTGGAAGACAGGTTGAGTTGATAGCATCTGAGGTATGAAAACAACTTAATGCTTCTACTGTTTTGTTGACTTTGCAGGCCTAAAGCCAGTAGTCTGAGCATCCATTAGGAGAATAACAATATAATATAGCATATATGGGGGATTTCCCTCTATCTTGTTTTTGAAATCCAATATTGTTCTCAGTGTTTTATTTTGTTTGATTTTATTGTTGTTTTATTTAGTGTTCTGTTTTGATTGGTTTTATTCTGTTTTGTTTTGTTTGATTTTATTATGTCTGATGGTATGGGCAACAATTTTAAAGACAAAAGGTATTATGATAGCCATTGTTGATTTCCTATTATCTTGTTTTGAAGTTCTGTATTACTTTGATTATTCTTTTGTGATTAGCTTTATTCTGTTTTATTTTGTTTGATTTTATTCTCTTTAAAATAAAATTTTTTTAAAAAACCAAAAATAGTCATTGTTATTTTACAGCTATATTGTTATTAAGCTCATAGATACTTTATTCTTTTATTGTTTCTTTGCTGTTCCTTAGTGGTTCTTCACATTTTCTTTTCTTTTTTTTTAAATTTTTTTTTATTTTAAGGAGAATAAAACAAAACAGGACAAAGCAGATCAGAACAGAACAATGAGGACAACACAGAATTTCAAAACAAAACAATAGGAAGTCAACAGTGGCTACCATAATGTCTCTTGTTTTCTTCAAAATAGTTGTCCATATCTTCACACACAATTAATTTAAACAAAACAAAATAGTATAAAACTGATCAAAACAAAAGAATGAAAACATTACAGGCCTTCAAAACCAGACAATAGGAAAATCAACAATGGCTACCATAATGTCTCTTGTTCTCTTCAAAATAGCTGTCCATACCTCCAAAATATTGGAATCAAATAATAGAAGACAGACTAAAACCAATCAAAACAAAGCATAAAAGCATTATTGGACTTCAAACAAAATGATAGAAAATCATCAATGACTACCATAATGTCTCATTTTCTTCAAAGTAACTGTTCATATCATCACACATAATAAAATCAGTTTTTGTAAATTCCTTAGGAAAAGTTTTAGGCATGTATAAGGCTACACATGTACATCTAGGTTCTTCTCATTTTCATTTGGAGTTTTTGTCTGTAAGACATATCTAATTTTTGTATACATATATGTATATTATGACCTATCTATTTTTCAATTTTAAGAGTATTTCAATTTTGTAAAATTTTTCCCATTACAGTGTCAAACACTGAAAATGGATGAATCATCAGATGAGCCTGTAATTATATCTCATCAGAGGAAAATATCAGGACCTATCTATTACTCTTCAGGTGAAGATGCATTAAAAGTAGAATATAATCTTGAGCATAGTGTGGATTTGGACATGAACATAAGCCAAAGGGAAGAAGGGCAGCTAATAACAGAACATACAAGAACATGAGCACATAGAACTATGAAATATGGAACTTCTAATGAAAAATATTAATTGCGGTGATCCTTTTGTGTTGCATAATTTATTTGTATCCAATAATGTACTCAAAATTACAGTCAAAGAAATAGATATGCAATGCAACATGGCTTTAGTGCAGAAAGAAGTAAACATCAGCAGTACTGGGAATCTGTTGCACTTAAAGAGATAAAAATTTTATAGGTATATTATTAATTATGGGGGTAGTACCATTACCAGATATTAGATTGCATTTGCCCCAAAATGAAATATATACCAATGAATGTATAAAGGATGCATGCAAGGTGATTCTTTTTTTGGCTATTTTGAACAGTTTATATTTCTCTGCCAATACTTCGTGGAGAACCAGAGATCACTTGAATAAATTTAGAAAAAGCATGGAAGAAATTATTAGCACATTCAAAAATCAGTATCATCTAGAAAACATGTAATGTTAGACAAAAGTATGTTTTTATGACGGGGCACCTGCATTTTTCACTTATACATCAAAAGGAAATTGTGCAAGTATGGTATAAAACTATATGGATTATGTTTGCCTGATGGTTACACCTATAATTTTGATGTCTATGGGATAAGAAGTACACACCCCTCAGTGTAAGGGCATTCTTGTGATGTTATTTTGAAATGAATGAGCAGTTTATCATTTGAACACTGCACATTATATGCAGATAACTTTTATTCAAGTACATCCATAGCAGAAGAACTTTTATAAAAGAAATGCATTTTTGTGGCACAGTACAACCAAATAAAAAATTTTTTACCAACACAAGCAAAGACAAAACAAAAATACAGTGAAATCATAAACTTTGAGACTCAGTCTTATGTAAAATGGACTCATAAAAGAACCATTTGTGTGATTATAGCTTGTAAAAACGCATACATGTACATTGATCACAGGAAAGCCTGGAAACATAAAACCTGATCTTGTTTTTGATTATAGTAATACAAGGAAAAGTACTGACTTAGGAAACCAGATGCCATCATATTTTAGTTTTTTAGGGAGAACATCAAAATGGTATTAAAAAGTTAATATAATGACCAAGAAGAGCAGACATGGTGAATGGCTAGAGACTCAAGAAACCGAACTATGCATTCCCATGAGCCACAGTGGGGAATGGGAACAGAACCAAGACACCAAATCATGCCTTCCCGTGAGGCAGAGGCAGCCACCATGGGGCATGAGAAGAAGCCAGACTGTGCCTTCCCATGAGCCAGCCAGTGCCTAGGCTAGGACACAAGAACAACCCCTCTTCTCCCTGCTTAGCAATGGGCTGATTCAGAGAAAGTCAGGCTGAGATGAGAGCAATTGAAATAAAAAAATAACTTAATGCTTATATTGTTTGATTGATTTTTCGGCCTAAAGCTGGTAGTCTGAACATGTATTTGGAGGATAATAATATGCATTAGAGATTTCCTTCTGTATTGTTTTTGAAGTTCAATGTTTTGCTCCATTTTACTCTTTTGTTTTATTCCTACATCTGGTAACCTGAGCAACTATTTTGAAGGTAACAATATGCAGCATAACAACAACTGTTAAATTTCTACCATCCTGTTTTGAAAGCCTACATAGCTATTGTTGTTCTATGTTGTTGTTTTGGTTGTCCTTTCATTATTGTTATTGTTGTATTTTGATTTTTTTGCTTCTTGATTTTTTTTTCTCTTTAAAAAATGTAATACACCTAGTTTGTGGCATAGCAGTTATAAATGAATATTATATATACCAAAAATGAGATACTCATAAAAATTCCATGTTAAAATTTAGAGAATTAGTTATTGATAAATTATTAATCCATGAAGAAGTACCATGAGTGCAAATTACCTTAAAAATTCAATTTATAGAAGCAAGAACGTCTCCTGAGATCCGCGCCATGCTGGAACTTAGGGCACCGAGCCAACCAGTAAGCAGCCTGCTGCCCTGGAAAGTGACTGTGGTGTGAGGAGCCCCGGCCACCCCAGGGCAGGGAAACAAGAAGCAAGAGCGTTTCCTGAGATCTGCACCATGTTGGAACTTAGGGCACCGAGCCAACCAGTAACCAGCCTGCTGCCTACCGGGTCGCGGGCTTAGAATCAAACATACCACCACCACCACCACCCCCCGCTAACAATCGGGATCCAGGGTTCTTGGTATCTCTTGGGAGGTGACCATATGTGGTACAACAAGTGGGGGGAGTTTCCTTCTACTATCTCTGAAGGCAGATATTTTTATTGCCGTTTTGCTTTGTCCTGATTAATGGTGTTGCTCTATTGAATACTGTGTTGAAGTGTTCTATAATGTTGTGTATTTCTTTGATTTTGCTCTACCTCGTAGAAGAACAACTATTGTGAAGACAACGAGATATACAATGATGCCTGTTACTGTTGTCCTGGTGACCTGCTGTGATGTTCTGTGCCAGTTTCACTATACTGTCTCAATTGGCTTTATTCCATCCTTTTTTTTCTGTTTGCAGCTTCACTGTGTGTTCACTTTGCCTTAATTTTGTAACATGAACAGCTATTTCGGGGAGTATGTGGTTTGTCAACTAGTGATTTATGGTTTTTTTTTGAGGTTTTGTATTGTTTCTACCCTTTTTTCTGTATTGCTTTTTTTCTCTTTAAATAAAATTTTAAAAAAAATTCAATTTATAGAAGCTTATTTAGGGCCAGCAAGAAACACATACAACTTATGTAGAGAATGTTATAGAAAATTTTCTGAAAAATGGGCAGTGGTGTGGCAGCAAAAGGAGACAAATACATTATGACATCTTGTGCTGCTGTAAGTCAGCTTCCTTTACACACAAGATGGCTAAAGAAATTCATGAATATCGATAAAGAAATTCAGGAATATCAGTTCTTTTGATGCAATGCAATAAATTTACTGATTATCATAATAATTTTTGATTGGCATGAATAGTATTACCTAATATTCATATTTGGCCAGTAATTATTAAAATTCAAGTGACTACCTGGATTTGATCCATTTATAGTTTTAAAAATTAATTTTATTAGTAAAAAGTCCAATAAAATTGATTAGATCAGTTTGTACCAGTGAAATAAGCCACCCGATGGAACAGTCATGCATGTACCACTGGTGGGTCAAGTTGGCAAGGATGAGTTGATGAAACCAAAAGGTAAGGAGTACTCTCAAAGTCAATGCTGGAACCTAGCATTCCAAAACTGGAAAAGGACCCAAACAAAAAAGAGAAGCACAACCATTCTCTTTAATGAACATAGATGCAACAATCCTCAACAAGATACAGGCAAACAGACTATAAGAAATCATCAAAAACATCATATATCATGACCAGATAAGCTTCATCCCAGGGAGTCAGGAATGGTTCTGCATATGCAAATGAATAGATGCAATATATCACATAAACAGAAACAAGGACCAAAATTACATGACAATGCCAATAAACACAGAAAAAGCTTTTGACAAAACCCAATATAAATTCATGAAAAAAATCCAGAATAAAATATAGAAGGACTTTATCTCAATCTGATAAAAGCCATTTATGATAAACCAATAGCCAACATAATAAATGGGAAAAAGCTAAAATTTTCCCTTTAAATTCATGAATAAGGCCAAATTTATCTTTCTTTATGGCAGAGTAGTATTCCATTGTGTGTAAATACTACATTTCTTTACACATACAGCTGTTGATGAGCATACACAGTTTCCAAGATCTAGCTGCTATAATCATGGGTATACATGTGTTGCTGCAATATAATAACTTTAACTTTTGGGAAGATAACTCAGACAGGAATAGCAGGATCAAATGGAATTTGTTTCCATTTTTTTGAGGAATCTCCACACTGATTTCCATACTAGTTCATATTCCTACCCACAATGTAGAAGAGTTTCTTTTTACTCATATTTCTTGCCACAGGAACATTTGTTAATTGATTTCTTGATGATAGTCATTCTTTCTGGAGTAAAATGGAATCTCGTTGAGGTCTTAATTTGCATTTCTCTAATGGCCAATGATGTTGAATATTTTTCATGTGTTTATTGGCCATTTTTACTTTTTATGGAATGTGTCTATTTATTTTGGTTACCCATTTTTTGATTGGGTCTTTTATTTTGGGGGGTTCTAATTTGTTTGAGTGCTTTATTCTAGATATTAGTCCCCTGTCATAGGAATAGCTGATAAATTTTTTTCCTTTCTATAGGTTGTCTTTCATTCTGTTGGTTGTTTCCTTTGTTGCACAGAAGATTTTTGTTTTGATGTGATCCCATTTGTTGAGTCTTGGTATTATTTCTTATGATATTGGGGTTCTGCTCAAAAAGTCCTTCCCTATGCCTATGTCTTCAGAATTTTACCTATTTTGCCTTCCAGTAGATGAAGTATATCTGTGTTAACTCTTAGATCTTTGATCCATTATTATAATTTAGTACATGTTGAAATATATGGATCTAGAGTCAATCTGTGTATAGATATCCAATTTTTCCAGCATCATTTATGAAAGAGACTATCTTTCCTCCACTGTATTTTTGGCCTCTTTGGAAAAGATCAAATAGCTGAATATTCCTGGGCTGTTTCTTCTTGTACTATCCTGTTCCATGGATTTCCAATTCACATGTTTTACTTGTGTCTTATAAACTCAACAGGATGAAGATGATACAAAACCTCTTTTTAATGTAAGCCGTTGGATAGACTCAAATTTCTGTTAAAAATAAAAAAGCCAGGAGGGGAAAACCTACCAGAATAATCCAAACTTTCATAAGTACAACTGTGAACCTGTAGAGGCTCTGAAATACAGTGAAATAAACAATGAAGTTGCAAATGCAGTATTGTATGAAGGGGCCTAGTTACGTGGGGTATTAACACCAGTTTTGTCATAAAGACACATTACAATGGGTATATACAATCACATATATTCTTTAGAATATTTATATTGATGAATTAAATTTAATCTGAGTTTTATTGTATTAAATAATGAGTACTTAAAAGAAAAATATACTTTATAAGTATTGAATTTTTAATATTTATTGAGTGTTTGTATAAAAGCATCAAAATTTTCTACATTGACTGTTTGTGGTGTACAAAGTCTAAAAAATAACAACAGAAATAAATTCCTATAAGAACAAAAAATAGCAATAGAACTGTACAGAAGATTAATTTAACCTCAATGATCAAACCTAAGGCAGTCTTCATACACAGCAACATCACAGTTCCATACATACATATTACTTACGCTGACAGTACATGCGTTTTTGCTTTCCTGGCCTTTTTGAAGGACATCTTGCTGGTCTTGATTTTTTTGTCAGAAGGCTCTTATTATATTGAAGAATTCCCAGTTAACAGGAACATAATATGCCAATAAAATAAAATATTAAAGCCTTAATATGTATTGCACATTTAGAATAAGCATCGACATTTTCACACCAACTGTGTACTTGCTTACAAAAGCTAAAAGATAACATTAGAAATAAATTCCTACGTGAACTACAATGAAAATGCCAATAGGACTCTACAGCAAAAATAAGCTTTGTTTCAATTGTCACAACCAAGGCAGATTCACACATGGCAACATGCTCCGTGCACATGTCTCATTTACACTGACAGCATATGTGCTTCGCTTTCCTTTTCTGTGTGACAGAACATTCTTGTCACCTCTCTTGTCTTCTTTTTCAGTCAAGAGCTTCTTATCATATTGTACAATGTGCACTTGTCAGGAAAATAAGATAAAATAAATATCAAATATGTAAGAGTGCTTATAACAGACATCAATATTTTCATATGAGCTGTTTACTTGCTTACAAAACCTAAAAGATAACACCAGCAACAAAAACCTATGTGAGCTACAGTGTAAATATAAAAATGTCTACCACAGAAATAATCTTTATTTTACCTGTCACACCTAAGACAGTTTTCATACATGAAAACTGCGTGTTTCATACACAAGTGTTGCTTACACTGATAACATGGATTTTTTGTTTTCCTGTCCTTTTTTTTAGGGCATAGTTGATATCTTTTTTATTTTCCTGATGTAATAGTAGATGTCAGATCTCTCAACTAGACCCCCACCCAGCAAGGAGAGCAAAACTCCCCAAGCAGATGTGTTATTCACCCCTGTAGGAGCATGGCATTCAACAGGAAGCCAGCAGTTTCCTCACACAGCTCATCCAGCTAGCAGCTGCCCCATTCAGCTCACCTGGCAGATAACTGATTCCACAAAAACCACAAGAGACACACTGTGCCTGCCAGAACCCACTGTGACCCAACACTGCCCTATCACCTAGCCCTGGACCCATTACTCAGAGTCCCAAAATTTCGTACCCTCCTTGGCAATGCCCCCATTCCCTACCTAAACTCCCCTATGAAACATGCTCTCATCCCCTGCTTGGGGTCAATGCTCTTTTCGCCCTTGGCCCAGCTGCACCCCGTCTGCAAGAAGTCTTCAGACATTGCTTAAATTCTGCCTCAGTGGTGCCTTGGTCTCCTAATGTCTGGTGCCAAAACTCAGGAAAGTCGAGATCCCCTCCAAGAAGGGTTTGATCTCCCTCTCTGAAGCTCACTAGGGCTGAGACTGCCTTTGACATCTAACCTTCGACTCTTCCTCACTGTGACTTGCTACCAGTCTGTTTCCTCTTCAGGTCTGGTAAGTGTCATCCACATCCTGTCACACCTTCTGTCTCTGTCACTTGTCCCTGCACTCCCCTTCATTCTGAGTAGCTTTCTAAACCCATGCTCCCAAAAAACCCAGTACTGATCACACTCACCCCAGGAGTCTGATTCCCCAATTCTAAGGATGTCTGACTTGGTTGTCCATCCACTCACTCAGCCTCAAGGAACTGATTGGAGATGTCCCTTCTCTTTCTTGTTACCTCTGTTCAGCTGGCATCTAAAACTACTATGTGTAATTTACCTCTCTCTGCTCCTGTTTTGTTCCCGCTGACATGTGTTCTCAAAAATCTCAAACCTCTATACTGTAATGCCCGATCTGAAGCCAAAACATCTCACCTATTTCTGTAACATGACATGAATAACCTACAAACTAGACTCCATGACACATTTGATTTTTCAATTCTCCCAGATCTTCACTGTTGACCGTTACTGTTGCAAGCTGGAAAAATGGTCTGAGGTCCCACATGTCTAGGCAGTTTTTGCTTCCTGCAGACTCACCTCCCTCTACACCTCCTGTGACTCTGCCAAACTCCTTCTCACTTACCCCCAGCTGCTTCCTCTCTTCCCACTCCTGGCTACAAATCAGCCTTCACTGCTGATCCCTCTTTCATCACTCCTCTACCACATTGTCTTCCACCTGCTACTCTCTCTCCTCTGATTAGGGCCCCACTGGCTGCTGTTCAACTGCTGCCAGCCCCCACCCACCAGCTTCTCTAGCCTCCCCCCCTCATTCCCCCTATTTCTCCTGGATGACCCCCATCCCACACTTTCCTACCCATGCCCCCACCTCTCACCCCATTCCCTCTCATGCCCACTCTGGACTCTGCTTAAGCCCCTCAACCCCTGCTCCCCAATTCTTTCTGCACAAGGTCAGTGGCTCAGAGGGCATTGTCCATGTCCATGTTCCCTTTGTCTTCACTGATATCTCTCAAATTGCTCACCACCTTGGCCCCTTTCTCTCTGAACCCTGCACTTACATCCAAGAGTTTCCATACCTAGCTCAAACCTATGACATCAATGTCATTCTCATTTCTACCCTCTCCCCTGAGAAATGAGAGCAGATCTGGACCCTAGCCCAAGCATATGTCAATGACCACCATTGGACTGAGCCTCTATTGAGGGACGGTGCCATGGCTATTCCCTGTGCCAGACTCTATTGGAACTTTAACCAAAGAGATGAAGAAGAAACCTGTTCCATTAAGAAGACAAGAGATTACATGATCACTTGCCTCATGGAGGAACTAAAAAAAGCAGCCTACAAGGTGGTCAATTATGACAAACTTAAGAAAATTACTCAAAAAAAAAGATGAAAATATGGCTCAGCTTATGTCCTGACTGGCAACCACCCTGAGAAAAAATACTACTCTGAATCTGGAAAGCCTGGAGGGGCAATTGGTTCTCAAAATGCATTTTATCATCCAATCAGCTACACACACACACACACACACCACTCCAAAAACTTGAGGCAAGCCCTCAGACCCCACAGTAAGAATTATCCAGGCCTTCAAGGTCTATAACAAACCAAGATGAGGCTACTTACCAGCCATTCATCTCTGCATTACTTGTCTCCACCATAAGAAGCCCAATATCCAAACAAAATGCCAACAAAATATCCAGAGTCACAAAAGGGGACTCACCTCTCCAGAACCCTGCTCCAAGTGCCAACAGTTGGGCCACTGGGCAAGAGTGCCCCAACCCTAACCTCCCTCCCAAGCTTTGTCCTATGTGTAGGGGTCCTCACTAGAAGTCAGACTGTCCCATGTCAACCAGGATTGCTACAGGGGTCCCCTCCCAGTGTGCCCCACAGGACAATCCAGTTCTCTCTGAGATGATCGATTGGGCCTCAGGTGGCTGACACACCCTGAAATTCTCAGACACTCCCTGGACCATCACAGCTATCAAACTTTGGGAATAATTTAAGGTAGAAGGTAAGACTGTTTCATTCCTAATTGACACAGGAGCAACCCATTCTAATGTCTCTTCTTTTCCAAGACAGCTCCTTTTGGCTGACATTTCTGTTATGGAGATTGCTGACACCATATCTAGACTCCCCAAGACCCCCTTGCTCCTCTGCCCTCTTCAGAACCACATATTCTCTCCCATGCTTTCCTGATCTTCATGACCTGCCTCATCCAACTCCACAGGGCAGACTTCTTAACAAAACTATCCGCCACTCTAATTATTCTCAGTACCACCACATTTCCTATTGCACTCCTGCTCTCCCCCCCTTGCTCCAAATCCTTCTCCCTGATCATTTCTGCCTCCTTAAATGCATGCATCTCGGATATCACTACCCCTTCTGTAGTCACACTTTGAGCTCCTGTCCTCATATCTCTTAAAGCAAATCACCTGTACCTCACTCAGTGCCAATACCTTATATCCCATTTAGCTTTCAGAGAAATAAAGCCTATCATCATCTGTCTCTTCAAACATGACCTTCTCATGCCTGTCAATTCCACTCTCAACAGCTCTATCCTTGTTGTCAAAAACTCAGACCAATTATACCATCTAGCCCATATCTCTGAGCCATCAACCAGTTTATATTCTCTATCCACTCTATAGTACCCAGTCCCTACACTGACCTGTCTTCCATCCCCTCATCCACTACCCACTATACCATCTTAGACCTCAAAGATACCTTTTTTACAATAACCCTACATCCCAAATCACAGCTGCTCTTTGCCTTCACATGAACAGACCTAGATTCCCACAAATAACAGCAACTCACCTGAATGATTCTCCCCCAGACCCTCATCTATGATCTCCTTGCCTTCCACCCCACTGTTTCCCATACCCTGCAGTGCACTGACAATCTACTTCTCTGTAGACCTCTGCCCAGTCCTACCATCAAGATATCCTCACCCCCTCCAACATTTAGACAATAAAGGGTACCCCTCAAAGCCCAAATTTAAAAGCCATCAGTCCTTATCTAGGCATCCCCCTATCAAAAACACAAAAACAAAAAAGCACCCAAGCGCCCCCACCCTTCACTGAGCACATAAATGTATCATTCAAATCCAAATGCCAACCACTGTCCAACAACTCCTTTCTTTTCTGGGAATTATAGGCTACTTCTGCTTCTGAATCCCAGGCTTTTCCATTCTCATAAAATCACTCTATGGGCTCACTCACAACAATCCTTCAAGCCACTTAGATGAAACGGCTTTCCTCCATGTATCCTTTCCAAAATTAAAACAGGCTTTAACCCTGATCACTGCTCTATCTATTCCAGACCCTGCCCACCCCTTCCTGCTTCACATCGGAAAAAAAAGGGGGAGAGTGCTGCTGCAGTTCTGAGTCAGGGTTTGACACCTCACCCCGTTGCCTTTCTATCATGTCAAGAGGTGGCCTCTCTGCTTATGAGCAAGTGTAGCCACTGAACTTATGCTCTTGGAAGCCATAAATATTTCTTTCCATGCTCCCATCATCTTGTACTCCCCTCATGACTTCCCTGCCCTTCTTACTGACTCATCTTCCCTACCTACTTTCAGTTCCAAGGCTCCTCCAGCTCTATGCTCTCTTCCTCAAAACTCCCACCATTATTCTGGCCCCAGGGTCCAGTTTTAATCCTGCAACCTCCTGGAGACAATAGACAATATACACTCTGCTTGGAGCATAACTCGCTCCCCCTCATACAATTACACACCAGGCTCTTCCCTCACATCTCAGACCTTCCTGTACAGAACCCACGACACACCTGGTTCATAGATGGCAGTTTTTGCAAAGCCTCAGCTGCTTCTGTGGTGACAGCAGGAGATACAATAGCCACAATCAACATTGGTAATTGAAGCCCAAGCTGTTCCCCTACACACCATCTCATAACCGGTTGAGCTCACAGCTCTGACCCAAGCCCTCACCCTGGAAAAGGGAAGCAGAATATCTACCCAACTCAAAATACAATTTTCACATCCTTTACAACCTTTACAACCAAGCAGGGTTGAAAGATTTGTTATGAAAAGAGGATCCTTCATCATCAATTCACACCTAATAAAGAGACTCCTACAGGTGATGCTCCTTCCCACCCTGGCGGGAATGATTCACTGTAAGAGACGTCAAAAACCAGGAGACCCCATAACACAGGGAAACTTTTGCAGACCAGACAGCCTAAGAGGCTGCTACCTCCATCAGAAGTCCACCTGCCCCCAGGACCAGTACTTCTCCCTGACAGGTATCACTCTTGACTATTCCACAGGAGAACATTCGCAGTACCAGACACTCCCCGCATCAGTGGTATGGCTCCATAACCAAGGGAAATATCTCCTTCCTCTCTCCCAGACTCATCAGACTGTCTCCTTCATTCACGATAACTTTCACATAGGCTACAAACCCCTCATCTGCTTGCTCCAGCCTCTTATTTCAGCTCCCTCCTGAAAGGCTACACTAAGACAGACCACCACTCATTGTCCAATCTGCCATTCTGTCTTCCCCCAAGTCTTTCTCTGTGTCCCCAACTTACCTAACCTACCAGGCCTGTGGGTTTACCCCTGCCCAAGACTGGCAAATTGACTTTACACATATGTCATGAGTTAAAAAATTCTAATGTCTCCTAGTCTAGCTAGACACATTTACAGGATAGATTGAGGCATTCCCCACCACCTCCGACAAGGCTGAAGCAGTCATAGTGCTTCCTGTTGAATATCATCCCTCAATTTGATATTTTGACCTCAATTCTGTCAGACAACAGGCAGATTTTATAGCCCAAATAACCCTAGAGGTCTCCACATCTCTTGGAGTAGAATGGAAACTTCACACTCCCTATAAGCCCCAGTCTGAGGAAAAGTAGAAAAAGCCAATAACCTAATTAAGGCTCAACTCACAAAACTCTTACAAATAAAAAAAGACTGTGTATCCCTGATCCTTTTACTCTCCTCAGACTCAGGGAAGCTCCTCACAAACCCACTACAGCCCTTTCAAACTGCTATATGGCCACTCTTTCTTCTGGGCCCCCTGCAGTGTCCCTGAAACTGACTCCCTGGAGACTACCTTCTCACCGTTCAGCCAGTCAAGCAACAGAACCAAGAGGCAGAAAATCTCATCTTTCCTTCTCCCAACATCCAGCCATACAAGGATGACCTTGCAGGTAGATCAGCTTTGGAAAAAAAAAAAAAAAAACCCTTACACTCTGAACTCTGGAATCCCAAATGGACAGATCCCCACACAGTCATCGACAGCACTCCAACAGCAGCCTACCTATAGGACTGACCCCACTGGGTTCACCACTCTCACAGAAAACTCTACTCCCCAGACCCACTTCCTGACCTCCACTATGACCCTGCCTCCAAAGATTCTCACTGGAAATTCCAAGTATTCTCTCCCCACTCCTTTCATTTCACCTGCATTCCTAAGGAGTAGATGCCCTGCCTAGTCTGCTGATTCATCAGTTCCCCAAGGCAGACCCTTGCCCTCTACTTTCAGGCTCACTTCCTGGAATCTATCCTGCCCTGGACAGCCTCCTTTTCCCTCATCCTCCAATCCATACTCTGAAATCGATTCTCCCGTGGGTCAAACAGCTCATCATTCAAGGAACTTCTCTATCTCTCTTTGGACAAAGTTTATCTGTTCTTTCTTCTTCTAGCCCACTGCTTGGCCAAAGGACTATGACCTTTCACCTATCTTCTAGGTCTCAACCTCCTAGCCACCTCCTCACCCATCTGGCTCACATCCTTTGGCAATGCCCAATGTCAAACCCTTGGCTTATGCATAGGCTCTCTCTTTTTTTTTCAAGAAATCTGTCACAGCTTCCCCTGGTTTTTCCCTCTGATCCTACTCCTTGGAATTCCTCTTCTCCTGGATTGAGGATCTAACTTTCCAAGGAACCTTCCATAACTTCTCCCCAGAATAAGTCCAGCTTTTCACTTTCCTACTTATCCTTTGCCTAACAGTGCCAATCACCTAGGTTACCCCAGGCACTGTCACCTCCCCTTCCTGCTCACATTCATACCTCTACCTCTCATATTCACTGCTGGTCTAACTTCAGCATCCCCAGCTGACTGGAACACCATGGAAAGGTGCCTCCTATCTGTTATCTTCTGTTTCTTGATGGGACTGATACTTGCTCCCTTGTGCACTCTCAGGCACTATCCCACCACCTACACCCCAATGGCTGCACTTGAGAGATGCCTCACCCTAGGGAGTCTTCTCACAGCATTTTCCTCCTAATGATTGTCCTGCTATGTGTCTTCTATCCCCAGCCCCAGAATGATACATCTGCTCCTTCGCCAACCACCCAGAGTCCAAATGCAAACCTAGGCCCAGAAAATCCCCCAGAGCTACCCTCTTTCCCCAGTAAGGCTATAAACATGGCCTATTCCCTACTAAACCACTCCCAACCATCACTGGCACAAGATTGCTGGATTAATGTCTATGCTTCCATCTCCTCCACTGAGGGTGAACCTGTTCTCCCCTCAATGTGGACCATGGCTGTGTCTATCTGGTTTCCCACTTTTGAGACACACACTTGGGAAGCTGAGGCCTAGAGGGATTCCATGCTCATGGGACCCAGTGCACCAAAACATCATCACACCACAGCACCAATAGCCACAGGCAAAAAAATCTTTTCACAGGCCACCTATTCCTCTCCAGAAGGAGCTCCCCCAGAGTATCCCTAAGAGACTTATCTCCCTCTAAATGCAACTTTATTCTAAACCTCCAGTTTCCCCATGACTATAAGAACACAGCATTTGACTCAGTCCACCGCAGAATGTCAGGATTCCCAAATATAGAAACAAACAAGCTCATAAACATAAACTTCCAGTTCTTTTCACACCACTGACTTTCATATTTTAAAGTTCCTCTGTGGTCTCCTCCGGCAGCTGGCCCCACTCTTCCTGACCAGACATCTCAACTGAGATGTCACCCCTGCCCAGTGCCTCCTACTGCTTAATTTAAAAACTCCTCCTAATGGCTTCTTGTTGACATGGTAAGATTTGTCTTACACTAGCAGGATAAAACCCTAGGTGCCACCCAAAAGGACTGTCCAGGTTCTGCTCCCCCTTTTACAGGGGCTGTACTCACCACCAGCATGGGACAATGGCAAAAAGAGGATTATAAGGGGAAAAAAAAGAAAAATTACTTTAACAGTGCATAACGTTTTTTGCCTAAACACATTTGGGATCTTCTGGATGTGCAGAACCTCTACTTATATCTCCGTTTGCCCACAAACTGGACTGGAATATGTAACCTGGTATTCCTGGCCTCCCCAAATAGGTATATCCCCTGGACAAACTGAGTTCCTGGTCCCTGTGCAGGACCCTCTCAGATAATGGCCATGAGCCCCATTACCCATATTCATGCTAGTAGGCCTTAAAATACCTGCGGGCATGGGGAGGGGAGTTGCAGAGTAAGCTGTCTCCACCACAGCCCACTAGCAACTCTCAGAAGAAATGACTGAGGGGCTCAGAAAGATTTCTGATTCCATCCTGTCTTTACAAAAGGAAGTAGATTCCTTGGCTAGGGTGGCCCTCCAGAACTGCTGAGTCCTGGATCTACTTACCACAAAAAAGAAATGTCCGCATCTTCCTCACAAAGCAATTCTTCTGTGTTAACAGATGGGATTTAATCATACAGTCCATAGTCTCTGGGACCAAGCCACCAGGCTCAAAAACCAGGCAAAGGGTGGCTTCACTATGGATTAGTGAGAAGGCTTCTTCCAAACTGGCTGAATAGACTGGTTTCTCCCCATACTCAGGCCCCTGGTCCCAATTTTTCTGCTGCTATTATTTGGACCTTACATAATTACAGACCTTACAGATTTCATCCAAGGACAGATCTGATCCATAACAGATGTCTAGACAGCTCCTCCTGATGACCCATTACACCACTGTCCCATGGAAATCCCAAGTTAATCCATAGCAAGAACCAAAGATCATCATGTTCCTAGCACTCCATTGCCTAGCCTGATCTGGTACCTTGTCATGTTGCCACCAGTCCAGCCCCTCTTTCTCTTCATTTTTTTCTGTCTCTTTTCTAGGATGCCTGTGCAGCCCACCAGTCACACCTGAAGAAGTCCTGAAAACTACACCCCCATCCCTCTTTTTTTCTATAACCCAACAAACAAGAATGTCAGTCTCTGAACTAGACTCCTGTCCAGCTAGGAAAGAAAAACTCCCCAAGCAGATTTGTTACTCACATTGCAAGAGTGCAGCATTCAACAGGAAGACAGCAGCTTCCCCATGCAGCTCAACCAGCAGAGAGCTGATTCCATGAAAATCACGAGAGACATGCTGTGCCTGTCAGGACCCCTGTACCAACTCCTGCCTGGCAATCACCTAGTCCTAGACCCCCTACTCTGAGACCCAAAATTTTGCACTCCCCTCAGCAATGTCCCCTCCCCTTCCTAAACTCCACTATAAAACATGCTCTCACCTCTTGCTTGGAGCCAAATATGTTCACGCTTGGCCTGGCTGCACCCAGTCTTCAATAAAGTCCTCATACATTACTTAAATTCTGCCTGTCTTGGTGATCTCAACTGTGCCTTGGTTTACCCTATCAGTAGATCTTTGTGATGCTATGCCTGCATGTTCACCTGTCAGCTCACTGTGCTCCACAATTTTCTTGCACAGTCCTCTGGGCAGAAACATTGGGTTTTTCCTATGCTGTAAATGATCTGTTATGAGTTCCAGTCCCAGTCCTCCAAGAAAATTTCTCCATGGTATTTTGCACTCATTTTCTGTGTAAACTGTCAAAATAGTTATGTTATATATGTTTAGGATCAAACAAAACACAATCATTGGCCAATATTTTGTGTTTTCACTGGTATCATAGTTGCTACATATCTCAACAGCATCTACTCCATCTTTGGTTTCCCTCTCAGACTTCTGACTTGGCACACTTTCCTTATCAATATTTCCATCATAATCCAGTGTTGGCATCAGCAGTAACAGTTTGTGTTTCTTTACCATATATGAGGCCAATGTTATACCTTCCCGAAATCCAAAGGTTATACTATACAATTCTCTGTTGTAAAATTGAAACATTTCATGTGGAATTTCTGCTTTGTTCCTGGGTACAGTTCCTACACTGGCCAACTTGTGCTCTGTTAGCAAATGTAACATCAATTGGAAACTAGTAAACCAATTGTGGAATGTCATTCTGATTAGTTTGGGAGATAGGAGCAATAAATATGTTCACAACATGACTCAGTTTATTACTATATGAATAAGGACCTGGTGACTGAGTTTCAGGATAAATTTCTAAATCAAAAGCATAAGTCTTCATGTCTATAAGAGCATAAATTTTTACTCCATTTTGTGAAGGGTTTTTTTGGGCATGTACCACCTGAAGCTACAATGACCATGAAATGCTGCATGATGTTTGTCAATAGTCATTTATTCAGATGGTGGGTATATTGTTTGCCAGTTACCCACATATCTCTCAAACAATGAGTGAAGTACAGCCAGATTATCAATTCTGTTTTTTTCTTAGTGAATAGTTCTGTCATCAAATCTCAGGCAATTTTGAACAAAATCAAGTCTCCTCAGTGTCATCATTATTCTGCAAGCCTCAAGCAGACACTCACTTTTCCATCAGTACTTTACATACCTGGGATTACCATGAGAAAGCCTTGCTAACTACAGCAGACCTGTGAATGCTTTCAGCTCAACTAGTGAGGTATCATAGTAAATATATTTCTTGACTATGGCTATTGGTGCATACAGAATGTTTTACTTGTATTTTACAAGTTTTTCACAATACCTTGCAGCATTTTGTCTGTTACAAATAATTTCAAACATTAAATGGCAGTGTTGGCATTCTGCTGGGAAGTTTCACCCCTGACAAAATGCTCACTTTGGACCTCATTCTAACATTAGATTGTTCCATTTGGGTGAATGACCATTTTGTACCATTTCATCCAGTCAAATACACATTCACATTGCTGGGGGGTTTTTTTTTGTCATCTTAATTAAGAAGGTCCACATTCACCTGTATCTCTATTGGTCAATTCCTGCACCACTTCACTGTCACAGGAATTTTGGCTCACATGGCCAATGTCAAAGTCATTATCATCTTCATCACCCATGCATAATTAGTCTTATGATTCACTTTTGACATCCTCCAAAACTCACAAACCTGGTTTTTCACACACCATTGCACTGAGCTGGAGTATTTCTATTAGAAAAAAGTTTTTTAAATCTTTTTAAAAACAAGTCCTAAATGCACAGAAATTTCGCAATGAGCATTTCATGGATAAAACTACCTGTTGCTGCTTTAGAGCTCCCATACAGATCCTGTTGTTTGTCTGTCAAGTGAATGAATGCATATATGGGCTCTTGCTTTCCCCAGATGCAGCTACTATGAGTTGCATGTTACATTATGATAAAGTACATGTTTTCATAATAAAAGTGTGATGTGGGTTTATTTTATCTTGTGATGCTCAGGTAAACATACTCAAAATCTGTTAGATAAATATTATGTGGGCAAAAATCCTGGTTTGATAATTTTGCACATGTGTACACATCTTGCTGTTCATCATACCAAGTGGGTATACATAAAAATAGCTTCCTATATCCCCTAGGTGCAGGTACTGCGATGTACAACTGGCTACTACCATGTGAATGTACAAATTTACAGTAGAGAATGTGGTATGTGTTGTTGTAAACCAATATTATACCCTACAGGATTTATTATATCCCATTTCTCTCTTTCTGTGAACCAACCCCTCACCTGGGTAAACACCTCCCTTTTCCTTACTGGGTCAAACTTGACCACACACAATTTGTTTCATTTATACTACTAGTTACTTTTGTTCACTGAAAGAATAGTTTGTCTTTTTCATTACAAGTTTCATTTTCATAATCCTTATATTTGGGCCATACATAATAAACTGCCTCTTAAATTTTGTTTTGTCTCATTTACAGAATATATACTTCCAGATGATTCTACAGCCTTCTGTTTCAGCCATTCTGTGGAGACCCTTGATTGACCCTCCAGGCCTAAAAGTCAGCAAGAATGAAAGTTCTAAATCCTTCCCCTCAATACCATAAAGATTCAATGTCCAATGCCCTAAATAATTTTAGGGTGCCAGTTCTTGAGGGAAGAATGTTAGTCAGGAAGTTAGACATTAGTGGGCCTAATGAATAAGGAAGCTCAAAACAATATGCATTACCAATTATAGTTAAACAAAGACATAAAGACCTCAAGGTATGATACACTTATAATTGTCTACCAGGTCTTAGATCAAAAATGTCTCTACACAGCATAGTGAAATATTTTCCTTTTTTTTTAAAGACAGAGTCTCACTATTTTAGTTCAGGTTGGTCTGGGCCCATGGTGCCCTCCCGGGTGCTGGGATTACAGGCATGCACCATCATGCCTGGATACCACTGTGAAACCTTAAGATCAGATAATATTCGTAGTTGAACTATATGATCATCCAAACATTCAAGGTCATTTATTCTTAAAACCAGGTAGCCAGATATACAATATTCCTAGTGACCATGGTCAATAACCCAATGATGACAAAAATGAGAATGAAAGTACTGTTTCAAAATCTACCCAAAGTGTCCACAAAAATTAAGACCTGACTTAGATTAAAATATTTTTCTTAAAATTTCTTAAATTTTTCAAGTATCTATATAATTAAATGCCTTGGGGGCAATAGTATATGCCAAGGAAAATACTGACCATCTTGAGAAAATAAATAATATGCTTTGCAACACTCAAGTGTCTTAGTTACTTTCCTAATCACTGGAACATACTATGTGACCCCTACAAATTAAAGGAGAACATGTTTATTTTGACTCAGTTTGTAGAGGTTTTAGTCTATAACTGAACTAGCTCTAAGTCAGGTTAACTTGGTAGTTTTCTTATGGCATGGGATACAGAACGCAGAGACTGATCAAGGGAGGAGGGAGGGAAATAGAACCTTCTAAGCCATGCCCTAGTGACCCACCTCCTCTGAATAGGCCTCATCAACTCCCAGCTAAAAACTCATCAGTGGACTAAAGCAATACATTAATTGATTAAAGGAGCATTAATCAGCATGGCAATGCTAGAAAGCACTGAAAAAGATAGTCAAGATCTGTCTTTTGGAAGCTGACAGAAATTTGGGGGTTTTAGAGAAAAGGTGAACAAAGGCAAATGCTGATTTTTTGACATAGTAGGGAGTGGAGGCAAACCAGGTCAGGTTGTGGTCCTGTTGATTGATCTCTCAGAATTGGTTCCAAAAATGCTTGGGAGGCCATCATGGTTTTAGGGAACAACTCAATTGCCATCATGAGATGAAGGCTCCTTCTCGGGGGGTCATAACTGAGTCCTGTTATAGGATAATTGCTTCCCCTTGAAGGGTGACCTCATCAGTGAGTGATGTGAAAGACCTACTTTTTCTGAAACATGAGGTGATTACAGATTGAGAACAAATTTGGAGACTTCTAGACATGGTTCCAGGAGATCTCAATATGGATTTTGCAAAAGCAGGAAATTTGGTGTCCTCATAAATTCTGAAAATTATTTTTCTAGTGCACGGTGTTACAGTCCTTGTGGTGAGTTGGTACATATATATAATACATCTTAATTCCTTTTTTCATCTGCTTTCCCTTCTTTCCCTCACCCTCCACCCATCTCTTGATTGTTTTTGTACATGTTACAGTACGTAATGTTTACATTCCTTGTACAGGGTTAGTACATGTACATAACAAATAATACATCTTAATTCCTTTTTAATCCCCTTTCCCTTCCTTCCCTCCCCTCTCAATCATCTCTTGATCTCCTTCCTTTTTTTTTGTATGTGTGTTTTTAATACATCATGTTTACTTTCCTGTGTGGAGTTGACACATGCACATAATGCATGTTAACTGCTGTTGTTGATCTGTCTCCCACAGCATCTCAGGAAAAAAGCAAAATGAAGACAAATTTTCTTCCAGAGAACAACACACATGCTCTGGGTTCCAAATGCAAATGGAGTCCTTGTTCTCAGTAGAAACCTCCTGAGGCTGGTCTTTTCCATCTAGATTTCTATCAGCATTCTGATGTTCTGAGCTCCAACCAGAATCACCCGTCAAGTTTGGCTTAGCATTCTAGGGCTGCTTCTCCAACCAGCATCTCCAAACCTTTCCAAATGCCTCTCCTGAACCAGTCCCAAAGGCTTCTGAACCACATGGTCAGGGATTATCTCAGCAATAACTCCTCTTCTCAATTACCAAATATCTTAGTTACTTTCCCTGTCTGGGATACAGTACAGGATAGCTACAAATTAAAGGACAAAAGGTTTATTTTGTTTAGTTGATAGAGATTTGCCTTAGTTACTTTTCTTGTTGCTGAGACAAAATACTCAACACCCAAAGTTAAAGAGGAAAAGGTTTATGTAGTTCAAGGATTGTAGAGGTTTCAGCTGGCTCCTAGGCAGGTTAGTATGGCAGACAGGCCTAATAAAGGAGAAAAATTTATAGTGGGAAGAAGATAGCAAAGCAATAAGGGACCTCAATAGCATCTTTCTGCAGCTTTTATTCTCTATCTAGGCTACCAGGATTAGGGTGTTACCAAAACAATCAGTGAAACAATTGCACACCCTTAATCCTAGCAACACACACTCTGGATCCAGCCACCTCTGAAAAAGCTCCACTTATGACTGCATGAGGTTTTGGGGGCACATCTAGACACAAGCCATAACAAGGTTTGAGTCCATAATCAGCCGGCTCCAAAACAAGGCAGCATTGCACAGGGGCATGGTAGCAGAGGGTTTGTTGCTCATGGCAGAGCAGACAGGAAGTAAAGAGTTATCAAAGGAGAAGGAAAGAAAATGTATCCTCCTAGGCTGAGCCCACGGTGATCTATAACTTCTGACCAGGTTTCACCTGATCTGTCAACACTATTCAGGATAAGAATCCTGAGCAGAATTATAGGAATTTTGAAGCTCACACTACCTGAGAAATAAATCATATAGATTTACACAACCACCAAAGTCAGTCTTTAATAGGGCCAATGCTGCAGTTCTAGGGTTAGAGGTGGGAGGTCAGTACACTGGAGGGAGCCCTTCTAGACTAACCTGAAAAGTGACTGTGGAGTGTTGTTGAAGTAGCAGCTGCAGGCCTGTGATTGTCGGAGTACAGACCCATCACCAGTGCAGGGCTTTAATGAGCCCCAGCTGTCATGGTGTTGATCCAGTGAGGGAACAGGGCTGAAACAAGGGAAACTTCCAAATGTCACAGAAAAGTTAAAGATCAACAGTCTGATGCTTTGTTAAGACAAGATGTACCCATCCAGTCCAGTCTAATGAGATCATTAGACTCAGTTAGCCTTGACTGACCATGTCAGCTGTAACTTAGAGATAGTTCCACCTGACTCAGTCTGACCACATCCATCTGGACTGCACGTACTGTCTGGCATATAAACATTTTCTATTTTCAAAGACAATGCAACTGAGATAAACTAATCAAGGACATGCTTAGTTTCAACCACCCCTTTAGCCCCAGCTCCCTCCTTATGTTCTCCCACCTTATGGTAAACCACCCTCTGACTAACCTGCCCGAAACAAACCTGCCTGACAACATATAACTTGATTCTTGTAACCAATTATATAATAACCAGAATCAACTTTGTACCTCCCACTTGCAAATCCCGTATAAACTAGTCCTAAAGCTGACTTAGGGCTGATGATTTGGACTTGGTCCCACCATTCTGCTAACATAATAACCAGTTACCTTCCAACTCATTGATGCAAAGGGTCTTCTATTGGATTGATATCAGATTTCTGCAACATAGAAAGCTGGCTGTTGAATTTGGGGATGTCAACAGGGGGTCCATCCAGATCCCTCCCTTCTTGATGATCTTAGCCATGCCAGGGTGTCCGTATCTTTCTTCAGAAGGCAATGGTAGCATCTGAAGTGGTGGAAGTAAGGAGGGGTGCCAAACCAATAGTGGAGCTGCACCTATATTGGAGTGGAGTAGAGGAGAATGACTGCTAGATACAGTTAGGGCGGACACTGAAGCCAATTGTCCCAGTTTGCTGGGTAGGGGGGCGAGGGGAGTTGTAGGGGAGCAAACAAAAGTGGTAGGGAGGTGGTAATAAGAGAATTTGATGCTTCTTGCCTGTCCCACCTGCAGCCTTATCATTTTTGCTATAAGGATTACTTTGGCTGTTCAGGCTTTGGTGTAGTATTTACATATTAATTTTAGGACTATTACTTCTAGTTCTGTGAAGGAAGAATTTTGATGGGGATTGCATTAAATTTATGGATTACTTTGGGTAAAGCAGTCCAGATTAATGCTGCTAATCCATGAATGATATGGATTTCCATTTTATAATATCTTCCTCAATTTCTTTCTGTATTGTTCTGTAATTTTCACTGCAAATCCCTTTTACCATCTTGATTAGGTTGATTTATAGGAATTTTACTTTTTAAAATTATTATGAATGGAATTGTTTTCCTAATTTCTTTTTAAGCTAGCTTATTATTGGTGTACAGAGAAGGTGTTCATATTTTAATGCAGCTTTTATGTCCTGTCCAGGTCTTTTGTGCTCCATTTTGAAAGAGTCTTACTAAGATGTGAGGCTGCCTTCAGAATGTTATCCTTCTACCTCAGCCTTTTCCTTGGTTAATTTTATAGGAGAGGATCATGGACCTGTGAAAGTACTAGTTGGAAGGGGGGGCAGCTCACCTCAGATTAGCCACATCAGAATCTGTATTTGAGGGAGATCCCATGCAGCTCACAGTGTTACTGTTTTGGAAGGACAGTGGCTGAGACCATTGGCCCCAGGCACCAGAATCAGGAAGTATGCCTATGAGAAGTCATGCAATCCTACGGGAATATCAGTTCCTCCCCTTCATTTCCCTCCCCTTAAATACCTTTCCACAACTCAGCAAAGAAGCCTGCAGTTCAGGTCTCAAAGCCCCCAGTCCAGGTCAGCAGGATGCATCCGCTCTGCTTCTCTGCAGCGCTCCTTGCCCTCTTTGCCACCTTAGTGATCGGCGATCAAGGGAATGAGACCAGCGTTTCTACTCCAGGTAAATCCTAACTCTCTCCTTCTCTATGGTCAGTGGGAGAGGCTGAAGAAATAGAAGTGAAGGTTGCGTAGGCTCAAATTCTGTATCTGGTGGTGGTTTTTTTGAGGGGGAGTGTTTTTGGTTTTGTTTTGAGAAATTTGAAAGATTTAACTTCAAGGCCATTTCATGACTATGAGGTTTGTTGTATCAAATGCACACTAGACGGTACTGTTTAATTCTGAATCCCAGCTCTGAGATTTTCATTCTCTTTGGTTTTTGGTCACACAGTCAGCTCCCTAAACCAGTGTGGCCTTGTTACTGGAATTTTGAGGCAAAATCTAGGGACCTGAACAGACAGTCATCTGCTCCATCAATAAAACATAATAAAAGAGATGAACAGTGGTGAAGAGCAGGAAAAGAGTTTGACCATGCTGGGAAGGA
The DNA here is from genome assembly GCA_004027295.1 of Dolichotis patagonum. Taxonomy (NCBI): domain Eukaryota; kingdom Metazoa; phylum Chordata; class Mammalia; order Rodentia; family Caviidae; genus Dolichotis; species Dolichotis patagonum. The sequence goes on along the minus strand of PVJX010011945.1, from coordinate 26,354 downwards.
TCGATAACAATAGTCAGTATCTGTCTTTTGGAGGCTTTTAGAAGTTTTAAAGTTTTAGGGAAATGGTTAAAAAAGACAAATGTTGGTTTCTTGGCATAGCTGACAGCTATGACATAACTATTCAACTGATGATCCTATTCATTGATTTCTCAAGATTGGTTCCATGAGAGCTTGGGAGGGCATCATCACTTTAGGAAATAATTCATTTGCCATAATGAAATGGAGGTTCCTTCCTGGAGAGGGGGCAAAATTGGGTCCTGTCACAGCATAATTGCTCCCCTTTGAGGGGTGACCTCATCAGGGAGTAGTCTGAAAGGTCTACTTTTCCTGGAATCTGGGGAGATTACAGGTTAAGGGCAAGTTTGGAAATTTCTAGGCATGGTTCCAGGAGATTTCAATGTGGATTTTGTGAAAGCAGGCAATTGGGTGTCCCTGCAAATCCTGAAATGTATTTTGATTATTCTCATCTTGGTGTGCCTAATCTTAAAAGGGAATGTGATAGAATAGGGTTAATAAACTTGTATTAACTTAGGGTTAATAAACCTTGTATTAGAGATAATTAACATGCATTCAAGTAGAGCTGAGCAGAGATTTGATCCTACATTTTAAGGTAATCAGGGAGACACATGAGAATGAGGGCAGAGATACCAAACTTCACTTGCCTTCAGTTGGCCATTGCTCATCAACATGTCTAACCTCTGGGTCCCTGATACATTATAGTGAAAAATAAACATTTTGTCTTTGTCTCAATCAGTGGAATGGCATTCCTGGAACTTTGGGCATTTCCTGCTACGTGTGTGCCTATGAGATGCTGTAGGCACTGGCCCAAGAGGCAGCACCTATTACCAAATAAATGAATCAGATGATTGGTGGGCTTAAGTTTCCTTCCTACTCTCTGCCCTCCAGGAGGGGAATAGACCACTGAGAGAGAGTTAAAGCTCCAATGGTTGAATAATGCTATCTATGTAATAAAACCTCAGTGAAAACCCCAATGGTGGGTTTGGGGTACTTCCATGTTGGTAAACATATAGGTGAGTAGAGAGAGGGCACACCTAAAATAAGACATGGGCCACCCCCTGCTAATCCAACCCTATGCATCTGTTCAGGCAATTCTCATGTAATTTAGCAGTAACATTAGTTTCTCCTTTATTTATTTTCAATTAATTAATTAACTATTTATTTTTACAATATTGAAGATTAAACCTTGGCCTAAGATATGTCATCAGACTTTTTTTTTCATTTTTTCTTGTTTTGGAACTAGGTCTTCTAACTTGCCCAGACTGGACTCTGACTTGTGATCCTCCTGCCTTTGCATCCTAGGATGCTAGGTCACAGGCATGGACCATTACATCAGGCTCAGATTGCCTTCTTGAGTTCTGAAAATCATTCAGGAAGATTGTCAAAGATGGGTAGTGGAATCCTAACATTTATATATCCAAGGCATTAGAATGTGAAGTCTGCCCTGGAACTTGCAGCTGGTATCTGATGAGACAGCTGCCTCAGAGTGATTCATTTTCCTACCTCAAATCACACACCATTGAAAGCTACCAATCACACATTAGAGAACTATGGTTTCAAGATTTCCATAATAGTTCTTGAGTAATAGGTGTAGCTGGCTGGCCAGGGGGTGGAAAAGAAGGGTCATTGAGAGAATGCTGAGGATGGGGCTCTGGGCTCTGCACCCAGAGACCTAACAGGTTTCATTGAAAAGTGAAGTCTGATGCTACAAAGGACTGATAGCCACACTCTCCCAGCAAGTATTTCAGTCTTTACTGAAATGAGATGCCACCAGACACAGTACTTCTCTCTTGATCCACAATATACTGCAATATTCTTGTGAAATGTATTAATTTGCAAAATTGCAGGGTTTTGTATAATAAATATTTCCTTATTTTTGAAACTTAAAAGGAACTCATGCCTTTTGTAAATAGTAAAATTATATAATGATGTATAAAGAAAGTCTTAAGACTCACCATCAACATGCCATTTTTCTGTTGTCTTTAACATAGCCAACAATAACAAGTTGGTATGTTTTCTCCCTTGTATTTGTCCATGACATCATGATTGTTTACAGAAATTTTTAAAGTAATGGCAACTTGCAAAGATGCAAAAAAGAAAACAGGATGTAAGGTATTAAGCATTTATGTACCCATTATTCAAACACAACCATTGTTGATTTATGGAAATTACTATATATGTAAAACTTCCTCTTGTATAATTTCATATAATTATACAAGAGGAAGTTTGTTTGAGACAGGGTCTTGCTATGTAGTTCAAGCTGGGTCTGAACTCACTATGTAGTTCGGGCTGGTCTCAAACTTGTAATAATTCTGTCTCAGCCTCTACAGCTCTGGGATTGCAGGCATGCACCACCGTGCCTGGACATTTTTTAATATCTCATAGTTCCTAAAATTAAATCTCAGGTATCATCCAACTAATGAATGCATAAATACTTCAGTGGTGTGTATAACTTTTTTATGTTATCACATTTTAATAGTACACTTAAAAAAATTAATGTAATGTCCAGAAAACAAGCTTTCGAATGGAGTTTTCACACTTCCAGCTCCCTGCCCACTATTCACCAGATACGTGGGTTGTTTTCATTGCTTGCCATATAGATGGCTCTGCGTGACTATTCTCCTAGTTAACTGCAGACTCTCTGCTGTCCCTGCAGCCCCTCGGCCTGCCTTCTGCCTGGAGCGTTCCTTCATGGGTCCCTGCAGGATTCTGCTGATCAGATACTACTACAATGCCCGCACTGGTCGCTGCGAAGCCTTTGGATATGGTGGCTGCAGAGCAAAGCAGAACAACTTTGAGACCAAGGAAGAGTGCATGAGGGTCTGTGGGCAGAGTCCCGAAGTGCTGACTACAACTGAAAGTACTAGAACACAAGGTGAGGATTAATTCTGTCAATCCACGAACTTGGGAGGTTTTTCAGTCTTCCGGTGTCCTCTTAAATATCTTTCATCACTGTGTAATTTTCACTGTAGATGTCTTTTATCTTCTTGACCAGCTTGATTTCTAGGACTTTAATTTTTTTAAAAAGCTATTGTGAAGGGAATTTGTCACTTAACTTGTTATTGGTATACAGAAAAGCTATCAGTTTTAAATGTTGATTTTGGATTCTTCCTTGGCCTTTTTATATTTTATTTTCAAAGAGTTTTACTGAGTTACCCAGCCTGACCTCAAAATGCCATTCTCCTGCCTTATAGCCTACTCCACGGCCAATTTCATAGGACAGGACACTGGGGCTGTGGAGGCACTGCTTGGAAAGGCAGCAGCTCACCCCAGATTGGCCAAGTCAGAATCTGTATCTGAAGGAGATCCAGGCAGCTCTCAGTATCACTGCTTGGGGAGCGCTGCTGCTGAAACTGTTGGCTCAGGCACCAGATCAGGAAGCCTGAGCCAGTGGGAAGATCATGCAACCTTTGGGTGGATATCGGCTCCTTCCCTGCCTTGGGTCTCATCCTTTTCCACCACTCAGCTTGGATATGATAAGTTCTGCCAGTCCCAGCTTCAAAAGAAATGGCCACTTAATGCAAAAGGATGTACTGACTCTACCTCTTTGTGGCTCTCCTTTTCCTCACTGTCACCTTGTACTGGGGACTTACTGCACTAGGTCATCCTGACTCTCCTCTCCTCTGTGGCCAGTAGATGAGGCTTTGGGTTGAGGCAAACCTCTCTCTGTCTCTCTGTCTCTCTCTTTTTCTGGAGTTTCCCTAGGGAATTAAGAAGTTTTAACTCCAGGAATATTTCATGATTTTATTATAATTTTAATACACCCAATATTCATCAGCTGCTATGTCATACCTTGAACGCCAGCTCTGGGACTCTAAAAGCTCATATATTTTAGTTGCCTTGGCTCCTGACTGCTTTCTCAATGTATAGTCTATTGTATTAAAGAAAAAGAAACCAGGTAACACTTGTTTAGCACTTCCTGGAAGGCTGGCTAGGAAGCTCCCCTGGTGCCCCAGAAGTGCCACAGTCTCTCTTCAGTGACTTCCAGACATTCTTAGGGGATTCTAATCTCTCTTGCTTCAATGTGAGCCTCACTTGGGTCCAGTCTCCAGGAAGCCCCAACCATCCCGTTCTGCCCTTTATTCGACCTTTTGTCTCTCAGAGCTTTGATAGAGAAGAAATTCCATCAAGGATCAGAGATACCCCTTCCTCACACCTGTGAACTTCTCTGTAAGAATCGCTCCACTTGCTCCCTGTGGTAGCACCTGGAGGTGCAGCTTTCACCGGGGACATGCTAGTATTACACTGGAAACTTCCGGTCTTGTTAAAGACCCCCCTCGCACTCTCAGCCTTTCATTTGTAAAGTGTTTATAGATTACAAATTAATATAAAATTATACTCAGTCAAGCACAATGGGGTATACCTGTAATCCCAGCTCTCTGAGAGGCTGAGGCAGGAAGGATCAAAAGTTCAAACCAAGCCCGTGCAATTTAGCAATTTAGTGAGATACTATCTCAGCAAAATAAAGTTCAGCACAAATGCCCTGGGTTCAACCCCCAGCATCACATCAATCAAACAAGTAAAACATGTATCAGCATTTGCAAACAGAGCAAACACAGTCTCTATACTCACACAGTAGACTTTGGGGTTTGCAGGAACCCTAGCCAGATATTAGCCGATGATTACTAATGAACATACTGACTGTAAGCAAAGGGGACATGCGGGTGTATGATGGAAGAGTTAATAGGGGACCCCGCTTCTGTGGAGGTGGCATAGGTGGTGGCGGGAAGGCTTCCCTTAGGATGGGAAGTTTCAACTGAGATACAAGAATGAGTATTACTCAGAGGAAGGTGGGTGGAGAACATTATAAGTAGCCGGGAAAGTGTAAGAGATGCCTTAAGCAAGAGAAGCCACATGGGAATGCGTGGGAAGATGGAACACAAAGACGAAGCACATAGATGTAGGTGTGGGGATTAGACTTGTGGGCCTTGAGAGGTAAGATAAGAGCCTGGGGACTTTATCGGGAGGCTAGAGGCAGTGCCCGCTCAGCTTAGGAAAATGTTCTGGTGAGGGATGGAGAGGTGAAGTGGAGTCTGATGCAGTGGTGGCCACAGTGATTTTCTAGATAGGAAAGGACACCACCCTTGACTCGGCAGAGAGGAGTGGAAATGAGAGGAGCTGGTGGGGGGCGGACTTAGAATCAACAGGCTTTCTGGGCAGGTGCTCACGGAGGGCAAGGAAAGTGTCAAGGTCAACAGTCAGCATTCTGACTGTTTCCATTGTAATACAAAGTGACTGGAAGAACTAAACAGCAAGTCCTTGCTAGAAGGACAATGCATTCAGTTTTGTAAATATTGACTGTGTGGTGCCTGAGGAACATCCAGGCAAAGGGGCGGAGCAGACATCAATTCACACACACACACATGTTCATCAAGTGTTTATTAGAGAAAATGGATGTGGTGACTGAAAGCACAGACCAGATCCCGGATTTAAACCTGGCTCTGCCAACTTACTGGCTGCATGGACAAGTCATGTCCCTTCTCTGTCATTATTTAACTCGCCTCTAAAATGGAAGTCAGAATAATACAATAATAGTCACTTCTTTGGCTATTATTTTGGATCAAGGAGATTAATGCAGTATATGCAAGACTTTAGAATAATGCCTACAGAGGGCAGCAGGGGCATCTATAGCCTGGCTATAATTGAGAACCTTTAGTGTGTGTGCTGGGCACAGTTCAAGTTACTAGGTCCAGATGTGAACACGGTGCCCAGCTCCTCACCCTCCTGGGGTTGACATTCTAGCTGGGGATAATACATAGGTAAATGGTAAATGATCAAGATACATTTCACAGATTGTTAACTGCTATGAGAAAATAGCTTAGGCCACAGGGCAAAGAGGGGCCTGGCTCAGGCAGGGTATCTCTGAATGGAGGGAAGGAGCCAGATGAGTGTTTGTGGGGTGCTAAAGGCAGAATGAATGCAAAGGCCCCAGAAGATCCTTTTCCTGAGCAATAGGTGAAGATAGGAAGCAAGCCAGGTCATAGGCCATGCAAGGCATTTAGATTGCAATTCCACACAAAGTGAGAAACCACTGTAAGGGCTTAGAGCATGGGAGTATCTGATCTGGAGAGAGAGTACAATGGATAGCGATCTGAAATTGTGTGCATGTGAGCATGTTTGTGCACGTTGCTAGGGAGTAAATCCAGGGCCTTGGAGCAATCTGAGATTTTTCACCAGGATGGAAAATGGTGTTAGACTGGTAGGTAGATAGCAGCAAGTTTGAGGTACAAAAAGGGTTGAAAACAGCCTGTTCTATCAGTTAGAGTTAAATGAAGAACCAAGAACCACTGGCCACAACACACTTATAATCATTTGTTAAGTCTCAGCTCCAAAGATGTGAGATCTATTATTTCTACAAAAATGCATACAGTATTCCTGGTCATCATAGTCTATTGTCTAATAATATCAGGAAAGGAAATATTCTTTAAAGGCTCTCTCACCTTGAGCTGAGACATAATTTAGATTAGAACTTTTTCTTTTGTAAATTTCTTTCCTAAGTGTCTTACATGACCAAGATCCCTGAGAGAATAGTGACCATCAAACCAGAAACAGGAACCTCCGAGAAATACAAAAGAACCAGTATCCTTTAAGGAAAATGTCCAAGTCTTCATAATCACCGTACTTCCCTGAATCCCAGGAGTAAGTCTTGTGTCCATAAAAAATTTCCTAACTTCACCGTCAGGGCAGATGCTTATATTGCACTGCACATGAGGTGTAAATCTCTGTATCTGTTCACCGGGTGTTATGGTGCACACCTGTAATCCCAGTGGGGCAGGAAGATCACTGAGAGTACCAGGCCGGGCTGGAATACACAGCCAGACCTTGTCTCAAAACAAACAAATAAAACCCAGTAACAACAAAAACAATACCTGTACTTGTGTAGGGCCAACTCTGTGTCTTGACTAGATTCTTCCATCAAAGGCACAAAGGACCGAGGATAGTGAGGGCTAGTTCCTCTCTGCATCAGGACTCAGCTTCCTGGTGACAGTGACATGGCAGGAGTAGATCACATTCCAGGGAGTTTATGTATAATAATAATGGTTTCTCTCATAGAGGGAACCCCAAATATAAATCACTGAAGGGAGAAATGAGAGGTGGTAGGAAACAGGGAGGTAGACTTTGTGGGGATGAGAAGAGAAGCTGGGAATGGGGAGACAGAGGGATGACAGGAGAGTGGTAAATAAAAGTGGTCAAGATGCTCTGTGTATATGCACTAATTCCCGAAGATCAGTGTAATTATTATGTATCACAAACATGCATTATTTTTTAAAAATTTAAAAAAAAACAATATGGAAAATTCTGTGCATGTGACCAGGAGATGTGACCTCTATGTCCTTTCTCATTTTCTACTATCTTTATTTCTTCCATCCTGTCTCAGGGTGGTGCTAGTTGTGATAACTTGCGTGTCCCTTTTTGCACTCATGTCATCACCACGGAATGATGCTGATAAATAAACACTGCCATAAAATCTGTTTTATGGTTTTACTTGAAGCACACAGGTGGCCCATGCTATGCTACCCATTGGGTTTAAACTTTATTTTCCCCTCTGTAATGTGGGGGTGATCAAACCTGCTCTGCCCACCACTCAGAAATGCAGGATGAGAGTCAATAAATCTTGGAAAGGAATGCTTGGGAGGAAAGAGGAAAAGTTTTTTTTAAACTACTTTGAAACATATACTTTAAAAAAAAATTTGCTGTCATTTTGTCATTCTGTTCTTTATTATCTTCTCTTTATCTCATTATCAAATTTTATTTGAAGTTATTTGGTAGTTTCCTAAAATTTCATATTTTTCAGATTTTACTTAACTATTAAAATGAAAACTATTTTTGTTCTCATCAAGAGAACACATAGCCTCATGCTAGAAGAGTTCTAATACACATACTCAATTTTTAAAAATATTTTTATTTTTGCAAAGACTATATAAAAGACTTTTACACTCTTTATAGTTTAGAAGGAGTCACATATCTCTAGAATATTTGACATAAGAAACAGTAATCCTCTTGCCTTCCTTCTTCCATTTTTCTCTTCCCCAAACAAGCTTTTCTTCCTCAACTTCTTTGGCCAATACTTTTGGTATTTTCCTCCAGGTGTGTAACTAATGTATCACAATCACCAGTACTTGATTTTTCACATTTAGGTCTTACCACCATTGAAGATGAAAGCAACTCCTTTTTCACCCTCCTCCTTCACTTTTACATGATCTTTCTGTGGCCCTTTCCTCCCAGTATTGTTCTGCCATGGTGTTAATTGGCTCGGTAGTCACTACTAGTCAGTGTCTGAACCCAGCTTTCTATTCTTGGACTTTCCCTTCATTTGTTGAGATGATGTCATGTGCTGCTTCTTTCTATAACTAGAAACACTTGGGGTGTGGAGATGGGGAATTCCTGCACTGCTCTTCCTTCTTAGGGCTATGAGTAAGGAGTTAAGAGTGCAAGCTTTGGTGCTGGAGGAAACAGAGTGTGATTCCTGGCACTGGCTGCCACACTCAAGCAAACTGCCTTTTCTCTGTCTCCTTGGTTTCTTCACCTGTGAAGAGGGCAAGGTTGCATGAGTGGTTATTTATAAGGTTCTTAGGCAAGTGCCTGACACATGGTAATTAAAATCAGCTCTTGTATTACCCCATCCTGCAAGGAAAATAACTTACACTGAGAGGCTACTCGGCCAGCATAGACCACCATCTGTGTTCTTCCACCACACTCCTCCACATATTTGTGCCACAAAGAAAAATCAGGCAATCAGGTGACACAGAAAATCCTGAGGGTCCTCATCAATGAGTAGGGCCAGGAGTCCTTGGAGGGTTTGCTCACCCAGCTTTTGGACTTCAAAGAAGAGTAGCTGAAGGTCCCAGGCATATGGCCCAACACCTTTTTCTTGTGCTGAGGGTGAGTGTCCTCACTGGCTGGACCTTCGGGGCACGCAGGGTAGAGACTCGGCATCTGAGAGTTGAGGGTACATGCCTTTTTATCAGTACTGAGGATTGAGCATTGAGCATACTAAGCAGGAAGTCTACCATTAAGCCACATCTCCAAAATTTTTATTTTTCAATTTTGAGAAAGGGTCTCAATAATTTGCCTAAGCTGATGCTTCTGTTTCAGCTTCCTGAGTAGATTACAGGCAAACACCACTGCATCCAGCTCCTGGTTCCCTGGTCTTGAGCAGGTTCAAAACCCACATACATGATCTGAAAAACTCCCATCTGCAAATTTGGTTAAAAGTGGTCCTGGGTTAGTGGGGTCACTAGAAACTAGGAAAGTAGACAGAAGCAAAGTCTCTCTGGAGGAATCTACCTTTAGGTCTCAAAGATTTCCACAGAAAAAGTTCTAAGAGCCTGAGTTCACGGTTCAAATTTCTAAAATAAGAAAGAAGCAAAGCATGATCATTGAGAGTCAGCAAAAATGACAGAGGGTGGAATGAACCCCACAAATACTTACGATTTAGAAGTATCCAAGAAAGTATAGAAAAATAAGAATGTGAAGAAAGCATGATAAATTTTGCCTAGGGATAGCTATATATGTAGTTTAACTATTAAGCAAAGCAAGGAACCAATAAGCATAAAATTCAAGTTGTTGGCTCTGTCTGAGAGGAGAGGAAAGGGAAATAGCTTGAGAGGCACAAGGCTTCAAAGGTTCTATTAACGTCCCTACTGCAAACACTCATGTACCACCACCCACACGGGTTTCACAAGTGCTTACTGTGTTGCTATTCCTTAGATTTTCAACACAGTGTATGAATATTATTTCGTGGTCTATTGTTTCATAAAGCAATAATTATGTAGCTTGGGGCTAGTTCTTACTGGCTGTTGGCATAAGTGAATCCACCTCTCCAGACACAAAACTTCCCATATTTGGGAAAGTATTCTCACAATCTTTTCCCCCCTTTTTAAAAACTGGCTGGAGAATGCCTTCCCTGCATGTCTCAACATATTTCCATGTGTTCCTATGTAATTCAGAGATTGCTTTCTCTGCATGTGATATCCCTAGCCAGAAGAAATAATTCTATCTTTAAACTACAAGCCAGAGGGATCCACACCAAGCAAGCCTCTGCATCACCTGCACTCATTGCTATTCCACCCCTCTGCCTTCATCACTCCTTCTCTGACTTTTTCCTGATCACACAGAACCACTTCCACATTAAAATTCTCCCCCAGTCTTTGCTTATGTTCTTTCCCATTCAGTACTCTTTCCTCTCCAAACTCCTTGTTCATCAAGACCAAGCCTGGAATTGGAAAGCTGTGCCTAATTTCCCTAGTTGAGTACAGATATTCCTTGTTTAACAACCCATCCGTTTAACGATTGTTCCGACTTAGCATTTGTACTTGCAGCCAGCAGCTCAGACTTACTACCCACATTTGGACTTACATTGCAGGAACTTGAGTGGCAGTGTAGCCTTTTAATGGCTTGTATACTACAGTACTGTGATTTCTGCTGACTGTACTGTAGTATAGCATTATAGTTTTATGTTCTGTTATACATTACAGCACTGCATATAAGAACCATGCAAATAAAATCAAAATCATCAAGTTAGTTTCCTTTGACCATTTCTTTGTTCTGAACACTATAATGTACATATTATATACAATTACTCACTTAGTGACCAATTAATCTAATGACCCAGTTGAAGGAATGAAACTCTGCTATTAAATGAGGAGTGTCTGTACCCCAGTTCCATGACTTCTATCCCTTCTCCTCTGTGAAGTGCAAGGACTTCACTGTCATTGTATTTACTTGTCTCTTTGAAAGACAACTCTGAGAGGGTCCCTGTGTTTGGTAGCATACAGTTACACAATAGATACCCACAGACGCTGGATAGAGACCTCCAAGCTTATACTAAGGACCAGGTCAGGCAAACTTTAGTATTTGAGGGAGTCAGACTCGAGAGACTTGGAGTTGAGAATCAAGACAGCTACTACAGTTCAACCCTGTCCCTATTCTCAGGAAGACCAAAAGCAATTGCAGAAAAGAGACACAAACATAGCTGCAGTCAATAGGATGAGTAATACTGTTAAGTAAGCCATTTAGCAAGAGACAGAGAGCCAGAGGCCTCTGTGCCCTTGGAGAAGTGGTGAGCAGGACTGGGCCTCGGGACACACTTTCTCTTTAAGGTATCAGAAAGGTTCAATGCTGCTTCCAGAGGTGGAAATCAGTCACTGAACCAGTCCTGAACTGGATCTGCGCAAGCATGTGTGGAGTCATTTCAAGCACTGTGCACAGAGCAATGGGCTCCGTAACGGGTAGAATCATGTCTCCCCCAAATTCATCTGTTGAATTCCAGTAGCTCAGAATGTGACACTACTTGGAGATAACATCTTCATAGAGGTAATCAAGTTAAAATGAGGTCACAGGATGGTCCTTACTCCAATTTGACTTGTGTCCTTATTTTAAAAAAAATTTAGAGTTAGACATGCATTTAGAGTAAAGATGCAGACTGATGTTGGGGTATTGCCCCCACAAATGGAGGAACATCAAGGGTTCCCAGAAACCTCCAGCAACTGAGGCAGTGGGGAATGGAACAGATCCTTCCTCACAGTCCTCATCCATCAACGTCCCATTCTTGGGCGTCCAACATCCAGAACTATGACAGAATAAATTTCTGCTGTTTAAGCCACCCAATTTGAGATATTTTGTTGCAGGAGCCCTAGGAAAATAATATAGTCTCTGCAGGACTTAGTAAAGTGTTTGTCTGCAGACTATGAAAAGCTTGACTGAGGATTAGATAAATAAAAGGTCACACTGTCTTATACAGGAAGCAGTCTGGATAGTAGGTGGTCTCTATCTGATGTACTTCTCACTATTACACCTAGAGGATCCCCAAATTTCCAACTCAAACAACTTTGTGCTCATGCTGGTCACCTCACGTATCAGTTAGGGTTTATTAGAGAAATAGATGAACACAAGACATACAACTGTGTAAGAAATTACACGATTGGCTTACAATAGTCAGCTGCAAAGTTGAATAAGGGGGCATGCAGAGGGTGTCTGTATGCTAGAGGTTGAAGGGTCCAGCCCAGGGGCTGGCACTTACTGCAGTGTCCCATGCAAGTCCATATCAGGAGGCTGATGGGTCTACCATGGAACACTGAAGAATCTATGATGGAAGGCTGGAGTCTACAATGAAGGCTGAAGAGTCCTAGACAGAAACCAAACAGTCTGTGCCAGCTGAAGGCAAAGACTGGAGCGCCTCTGGAAAAGCAGCAATCAGTCCCTGCTCATTTGCCTGTCTGGCGCTGGGGCTGGGATGACTGAGAGGCTGGGTTTAGCTATGGTTGTTGACCAGAGTCTATGCAGAGTGTTTTCATGTGCCTGGGGCCAGCTCAGGGCTCCAAGAGCTAGTATTCCAGTAAGAAAGGTAAAAACCTTACGACCTTTTAAAAGCTAGCTTCAAAAGCCCCGTGATAGTACCTACTATACTTTATTGGTTGAAGCAATCACAGATCTAAGGGAAGAAGGCATAGATCTCACTTTTTAATTGGAGTACCGAAACATTTATGGTCCTGTGCAAAGACTGCCATATCACTCTTGGCATAGTAGTAAAATCGCATGGGTCTCCAACATGCTTTCCTTAGGATACAACTTTCATGGCAGTTATGGGGTTCCCCATTCATGATATACCAGGAAGGACCAGAATCACGAGATTGACCTCCTGCTAGCAAATAAATCCGTAACCACATAACCTCTCCCTGTGACTTTTATCTGAGGGTAGCCAACCTAATTCAGACCTGTCTTCCAGATACAATGGACCAACCAGTACCAAGTAATTTATGATCATTTGCCTAATAAAAGGAACATTACTCTCAATCTTTTGTTAAGAGAGTTGCAAAAATACCCTTTTAACTACTCTCATTTCTGCAGCTGCCCTCCTATAACCCATTCTTCAGAACAGCCAGAGAGGTTCTCAAATATTATAAATTAGATGGTATTTGCCATTCATTCTCCAAGTTGAAATCCCATTATTTCCCATTGCACTCAGAAGATATCTTAGGAGCATGGGAGAGGAAAAGAGCAGTTAATATTCTTGTGTGTCATGGTTCATGACCATAGCATGGCACTAAAGGATGCAATATTATGCAGAGTCAATGTCCAATCCAAATGCCAAGAGGACCAAGAGGGACAACCCTTAACGGAGACGCCCCAGCATGAAAAAAAAAAAAAAAGACAGCCCCAAACTGAAGCCCCTGTGACTTTTTATTGATAGAATCAGGAAGCAAGGATAAAGGACAAAGGAAAATGTCAGGCATGGTGGTACACGCCTATAATCTTAGCACTCGGGAGGAGGATCATTGCAAATTTGAGACCAGCCTGGGTTACAATGAACTCAAGGCCAGCCTGAACTTGCATAGTGAGACCCTGTCTCAAAAAGACCAAAAAAAAAAAAAAAAAAGAAGAAGAAGAAGAAGGATAATGTCTGTGTAGCAATTCATGGAACAGACTGGGGAAGGACAGGAGAAGGTCAGGGTGATCTGTTCCGTAACTGACCTTAGGGTCAATGTAAGTATGAGAAGGCTGTTGAAGCAGTGTGTTAATCCTCCTTGGATTGGTGGCCTTAGGCTATCTTTTAATCTCTAACCAAGTTTTCCAGGTTTTGGGTGTGTGACTCCTAGAGTCCCTTACCTCTGCGTATCTATCTCATGCATACCTCCACACTCATGACCCTGTGCGTCCATTTGGATTGCCTGCATTTTCTCATGAAGTTGCAGTCAGATGCTGGCTACTGTCATCCAAGGGCGTGATTTGGCTTGATCCTTTAGCTGCCTGCCTCACAAGACTCGCTCTGGCTGCTGGTGAGAAGCTCACCAGGGATCTCCCGCCAAGATTTTTGGTAACAGAAGAGGAAGAACATGAAGGCAGAAATGCCAACTTTTTATCCTACCTTTAGTTACCCATTGGGCATCTGCAGGTCTAACCTCTAGGTCCCTGACTGCCTCAGAAGAAAAGACAAACCATGCTTTTAATGAGGAGTGGGTTAAGAGCCCAGGAGTTCGTCCTCTGTCCCAGTGGTGGTCTCTAACCATTTCACCAGCTGACGGCTGCTTTATAAGTTTGCAGGACTGTGCTGCCAGATCTTATATGTTTTTCCAAAAGGAGCTACAGATTTTTTATGTAAAATTCCCCATTTTAAATGTTGGCAACTAATTTAAATCTTTAAAATGTACTGTGCAAGCCAGTAGTACATGTGCTCCAGCTGAATTTGCAAACTTTGTTGTATGTTCTACCCTTTAACACATATAGTAATCCTGTAAGATGTTACTCACTTTGTGGAGGAGAATATAGGGCCTAAAAGGCCCTAAGTCACATGCAGGAAGGGGCTAATCTCTGACTAGGATCCGGATGCTTTGAGTTCTAAAACCTCTGCCTCTTTTGTTTATGCAGAAGAGAAAACACACAACTGTACCTAGCACAGAATCCTGGACCATAAAAGCTAAACACCTGATGTCACTAACCTATGAAACTTTCTTCTCCATCCTTCTACCCCGCCCAACCCCCACTTCTGAGCTTCACACTAATCCACATTCCAGTAAGAGAGCGCAGTCATCCAGGAAGCATGTGAGGTGCTGCGAGGGATAAGGCTGGTTAGTGTCTTGGCCAAAGAAGCTCAATAAACCCTAAAGGAAAGCTGGGACAATAATGCTTAGTACTGAACGCCTCTAGCTAGCTGGTCCACAGGCTAAAACCAGCTGCTCACCAAAGTGTCCTCTAGGTGCCCTGGATTTCAGGAGCCTGCCCAGGGCTATGTCCCCACCTGGCTCTTGCCCTCAATTCTGTTGACTGTTCTCTGAGCTCAGAGTAAATAACCCTAGACCCACCCAACATCGGCATGTTTCCAGTCCCAAGGCTGAGCACAGGAAGTCAAGGAAGATATTCTCAGCCTCTTTTACCAACGTCTACCACGGGAGCAATGAGTGGATATTTCATATTACTAAACAGTACTCACCTATCATTCTAGTTTTCACTGTCCCAAACTTCCTCTAGCCTCCAGGAACAAAGACCTCCCGGGGCTGGTGGAACCTCAGGTCACTTGAGCATAAAGAATATTTAGAGGTGTTTCTTGCATGGTACCCTTGGTAATTCTTTTGGCATTTACCACCCTGGATTCTAAAACTTGATGTGTATAGTCACTCCTTAATATCTTCAAGGGATGGATTTCAGGATCCCTGTAGATACTGAAATCACATGTGCTGCACATAACTTACACACATTGCAAACCTTTTAGCAATGAGTGCCCAAACTGTGACCCCAAACCCACTTATTTATCAGTGTCAACACTGCAATTAAACCTCAATACTGAGGTTTTAGTTTAGAAAAAACAACTCATATATTAACATCTTTTGTCATTACAAAACAAGTAACACTTGTGCCATTGGTTCACCACCACTGCCCTATACTGCTGTGCTTGTGTGTCATATATAGATTACTTATAATAACCAACTGCAACATAAATGCCATGCAAACAGTTATGTATTGCACTGTTTAGGGAATAATGGCAAGAAACAAAAGTCTATGTATGTTCAATACAGATGCAATTTTTCCCCAAGTATTTTCCATTTGGTTGAATCAAAGAACGAGGAACCTATGGATACAGAGGTCAATTGTACTTATCAGTCTCCTTAGTAATGGTAGACACTCAAATTTACTTACTGAGCAGTCACACCATTTATGTGATACCATAATGTGCTATATTTTGGGTTCCTGTGTCAGTCAGTATAAACTTACTCATCATAACCGTTTCATTGCAGGACCTTTGCACTCATGTTCTCATTGAAGTCTTATTTAATCGTCACTTTTATAGATGACAAAATGGTTGTTCAGAACAAGGAAGTTATCGTTCTAAATCCCTCTAATAGAAAGTGACACAAGTGAGAGTCAAACCAAACTCTTGAACAAGGCTAGAGGGCTCGTTTTGCTTACTTTGTCCGTACCAAGTGTCTTCCCTTTGTGTGTCACGTAGTAGGCTCCCAACAAATATTTATAATGGGATGGAAAGAAACAAAGAACTGGAGAGAGAACGCTGGGTTTAGAGCCCTGTCTGCCCTGCTTTACATGAGACCTAGGGGTGAGGGTGTCAAACATCTGAACATCCAGTTTGTTTGTCATGTACAGTTCAAAATAATGCTTAGATCTAGGCTGCTGGGAAGATTCCTTGAGACAAGGAGCACAGTGCCCCCCACCCACTGAACCCTGATAAAAATGTGGTGCGAAGAGACAGAAGTGGACCTGTTCTTCCTCAAAATGTCTCATTTATTAATGGCACTGTAGCCTCCACTGTGTGCTTTGTAGCCTCTCCTGTATGCTCTGATCACACTCCAGCCCTCCAGCACTAATCCCTAAAGGGATCTGCACTCTGATCCGATCACCCCCAAGTCCAACCACTGAATCCCCAGGGTCTATTGCCTTCTTGTGGCCCACTGCCGTTTCCTCCTCCATCCTAACCGGGGCATTCCAGGGAGCACCAGAGAGTCAAAGCGGGCTCTGGTCTCAAAGTCTAGGACTTGCTGTTCTGCCCTGTAGGCCCCAGGAGGGAGGAAAAGAGGAAGCAGCGGACAAGCGTCTGGCTGCAGCTGGTCTAGCTGCTCCAGGCCTGGAAGCTGCTTGGGTTCCTGGTTCCCACCGGGGCCAAGAGTGACACCTGATCCCAGGGGATTGTGAAATGGCATGAGGTGGCAGCTCTCCCGCTTGCTCTCTACCCCCCTCCTGCACCCCGTCGCTCCGCCCCGCCCCTGCCCCACGCCCCCGGGGCGCGTGGTTAAATCCCCCCATCGTGCTGAGCTCGCACCTGCTCCTCGGCCCGCGCAGCACCATGCCTGTCGGTCGTCTCTGCTCGCTGTCGGTAGCCCTCCTCCTTGGGCTGCTGCTGCCCAGCCTCCTCCAGGCCACAGGTGAGTGGGGCAAGGAGAGGCCAGGTATGCAGAAGAGCAAAGCCACCAGCGCAGGACAGAGCCAGGCAGAGGTGTAGCCTTTTTGGAGGCCGAAGAAGTAAAGATTGCTGGATGCATCCATGAAAATTAAAATCAAGGCACCTTTGAGGCATAAGTCTAGTTACCCTTGGAGTTTAGGAGGTGGGGTGCAGTGTACTGGAGGTGGGGGGACTTCCGAGGCCTGACATTTGCAGGGACGTGGCTTCTTGCTGAAGGTGGACCCTGGCTGGAATGGACCCTGGCGTTCTGCTGAGAGTTCGAAGCTCTCCGGTGCTCAGCTGTGCCGGGTTCCCTAAGGACTCAGATTGGAGGGCCGTGAAGCCCAGCCCTGGGTGCTCCTATACTTCGCTGTGCTTGAGACTCCAGGCCTGGAGGTGGGGCCCTCTGGGGGATTTAAGGGGTGCCTTAGGGCCAGAAAGTGAAATTGCTTGGCGTTGAGATTTGGGGCGCTTGGAGCAGAGGTGGCATCCTTTGCCTGTTCCCACTGAGGCTCTCCACGCTCTCTCCTAGACGCAGGCGCAGAGAAACCCGGCTTGTGCCCCCTGCCCCAGGCGGACCAGAACTGCACACAGAGCAACGAGTGCCAGTCTGACGGTGACTGCGCGGAGAACCTCAAGTGCTGCCAGAGCGGCTGTGGCTCCGTCTGCTCGGTGCCCAATGGTAACCTCGCCGTGACCCGGCGGGAGCGGGGCGGGGCCTCCCAAGGCCGCGGGGAGGGGGGGTGCGGGGGGGTGCGCCGGGTTCCGGGAAGGAGCGCGACTCAAATCCAGGACCCCGCGAAGGTGCAGGCGGAGGAAACGAGATCGGCCCGTGCCGATCTCGTGGCTCTAGAGGGGGAGACAAAGGCGTCGCTGAGGCGCAGCTAAGGGCCAGGGCGGTCCCCTCACCCCTCACCCCCGGCTGGACTCGAGTCTCTGGTGCATGACGGGCTTCCGGGCACGCACAGGAGGACATTGTTCCAGGCAGTGTGGGGCCGCAGGGCCGCAGTTTCCTCCCTAGACTGGCTAGAGCCTGCCTGGCAGGACTCCACAGCGTCCAACTTGGTCAGAAAGCACTGTGCAGATCAGGATGGGACCTTTATCTTCTATCTGTGGCAGACAGTGACAGAGAAGGCTGTTCTCGCCCAAGGTTTCATTGCCATCCCGTGGCTGGCAGGGGTTCAGAGTTTGCTTTGCCATTTGGGGGCTGAGTAGTTTGAAGAAAATGAGGACCTTGCCCTGGGCACTTTCTCCTCCTCCCTTATCTTTAAAACACTGTCTTCCCCTAAGGACCAAGGGAGAGAGACCCGGGATGCTTGCTAGGGCTCAAACCTCTCCACAGACCGGAGACTCTGATCAGAGCAAGAAGCGCCCTTAGCATGGAATGCAGGTTTCTCAGAGTGCAAACCCTGGGGGTGGGAGGCTGCGCTAGGACAGAGCGAAGAGGGACCGAGGCGTGTAATTACTGGTCTTCATCTAGAAGGCAGCTCTGTGATTTTCCCGCCTCTTTGTTATCCTGCCCTAAACTGTCAGCGCAGGCTGGGAAGCTTTGTAGTTATGAGAACCCAAACCCTAAAGGCAGGAGGGTAGGTGTTCAGGAGGACTTGCCTGTCAGAGGCGGCTGCCGGTATCTGGGAGAAGACCAGAAGGAGAGATGAAGTGGGGAGAGAAAGCAAGAAACTGATAGACGACAGAGGTGGAAGGGCAAAAGAAGTCTAGATGTTAGGTGGATGGAGAGCTTGTTTCTTTTCTCAGATAGACAGACTGAGGCAAAAGGGAGAAGGGGGCAGGTCAAAGGGCTTCCTGAGCCAGGGAAAGAAGCTGCATGTTTGTGTCTCCACTCTGACATACCCTAGGCGTGTGGTCCTGAATAAACTGCTTTTGTCTCTCTTGTCGCTTCTCTGAGAAGTGAGCATGAGAACCCCCAGCTATGGGATTAACATGAGGACTAAATGAGACAGGAAGTGTCCCGTCAGGGAGTGGACTGTTAGTGCTTGCTTTGTTAGTAGCATACTGTTCCCTGTTTATTCTCTTTTTGTCTCAAGGCTTTTCCTCCCGGAATTGAGAGGTCTTGTCCTTTACAAGGGAATGATTTCTTTGGACCAGGAAGCAGGGACTCTGTCAACTATCCTCATGGTCTTGTACAACTGATCACTCAGTGTGGGGCCTGTGTTTCACATGTGACTAGGCCTAGCTTTCCACTCCTTGAGTAGGGAATCACCTCGCTCTGTGTGTGTGTGTGTGTGTGTGTGTGTGTGTGTAGAAGCCTGGGCTTAAACCAAACCTCCTGACCAGCAGGGTCATGTTGGGATGCCCCTTCACCTTTCTATGCCTCATTTTCCTCCTCTGTGATATGAATGGGGTTAGAAATATCCCCCATGGTAAAGCTATTTCATGCTAGGATTGCAGGAGGTCGCCAGTTTCACGGAGAGCACTGTAAAAGGTGCATCTCTGCAGTGGAAGCTCTGGGTGTGTAAGTGTGGACGGAAGGATGTGTGAGTATGTATGGAGGGTCGTGGCACAGGGTGCCTGCAACTGAGAGTGAGTCTGTGGAAATGAATAAAGTGAATGCTGAGTGTGTCACCTTCATGCGAACACTGTACTTCACAGTTTCTGGAGCATAATGCATGGTGGCTAACACAGCCTGGAGCCAGGTTTCCTGTGGTTCAGTCTTGCTTCAGTCCTGCATGACGTGAGGCAAATTACTGAACCTCTTAGTGCTTCGGTTTCTTCCTCTGTAAAATTGAGGAAATATTAACATATCCTTTCCCCTTGTGACAGTTGTTACAAAAATTAGATGAGCTAGTATATGTCAAGTGCTTAGGAAAGTGTCTGGCTACAGCAAGGACCAATTAAATGTTAACTATTATATGTATTCATTATTTTTACAAAGTAGCTTAATCTTTGGGGAAGAAACAATACTATTTACTTCCATTGCTTTTCTAATGAGCCAGTGATTGGCCTCATGGATGTCATAGATTCCATGTGACACCTAAAGGTCTGGTGCTCTGGCAGATTTCTGGTCCTAAGCTACAAAGTTAGAAGATGGTAGAATGGGGCTCAAACTGAGCTCTGATGATTCCAGAGCCATCTGGGAGCGGGAGGAGGAAGGATTTGTAGGCAGTCCCTCAGGGACAAATGGGAACAGCGCCAGCCCCTGAGATGGACTCAAATAGGCAGCTGTGCTGTGTTGCAAACCAGGCTGAAAAGCAGCAGGGGATTGTGATTTGATCATCTCCCTCCATCTCAGTCTTCTTACTTTTTTTTTTCTACCCAGAAAAGCCAGGTGTTTGCCCCAGTGTGGACTTACCCCAGCTTGGCATCTGTGAGGACCAGTGCCAAGAGGACAGCCAGTGTAGTGGTGTGATGAAATGCTGCCGCAATGGCTGTGGAAAGGTGTCTTGTGTCACACCCAACTTCTAAGGTAGGTGGTGGAAGGACCCGGGGTGATGGGACCTGCACCATCTTGAAAAGAAAGACCTGGGCAAACACCTTGGTACTTGTGTGTTTGTCCATTTATTAATTTTCCTTCTCTCAATAGCTATTTATTGAGCACTCACCTATCACAGTTCTAGATGCTGGGGATGCTCCAGGAGTGAACAGATCAGACAAAAGTATCTCTCTGATGGGATTTATAGTCTGATGGTTGATGAACAAAATAGGCAAGCAGATTTCATAGTATGTTATAGGGATGCTTTTGGGAAAAGAAAACACAAGTGAGGAATGGAGTACTCAGGGAGGGGGAGACAGGGAATATTGTTGCAATTTATACAAGGTGTGTTATTTTTTGCCCGTGATAAAATACCCAAGCAAATCAACTTAAAGGAGGAAAGAATATTTTGGCTTATGATTTTAGAGTTTCAGTCCATGGTTGGATGCCACCCTTACCATTAGGTATCTGGCACCATGATGGTAGGGTATGGTAAAGGAAGACTGCTTACCTAGTTGATAGGCAGGAAGCAGAGGGAGAGAGACAGCTGGGTCTGAACATGGTGAAAGCGGGTGAGGCAGTGTTTATGATGAACAGAGTTGTTCAAGGCAGAGATAGTTTTTTTCCTTTGTTGAAGGAATTTCAGTAGTCAGGAGCTGAAGAGAGGCAGCAGCTAAGCTAGGTAGCAGTGGCTGGAGAGTCTAAAAGGGTTGGAGGCAGGAGGCAGGACGCTCTCTGCATGGCCAGTGGGAGGCTGGAAAAGAGTTGGTCTTTAAAGGGCTTAGCTTTTTGGTGCAAACTTGCACACTTCCATTTGATTCCTCAAATGTGTGTTTGACATCTGTTAAGCGCTTACTCTGTAGCAGGTCAGAATCAAATTTATCCACTTTGAGTAACCTTGGCTCTGGAAAGATAAGAATATAGAGCCTCCCTAGCCCTCATATAATTAAGAATAAAACAATATTAGGTCATAAAGTAAGTGTAAAACAGTGTAGAGGGAAAATGAAGGAAATGCTTAGTGGACCCACTGGGTGAGCCAGCACTCAGCCATGTGCTAGCTGGTGGTACAGAAAGGTGACCACTGCCACACTCCAGAGCTTGCAGTCCTATGGCTGAGGGGAATGGACGGATGACACTCCCAGAGCCTGTCGTCAGCACCCAGTACTGTGGGAAACAGAGGCGGAACCATCACACGGGCAGGGATGAGGGGAGGCTGAAGGAACCGTTGGAGGGGGATTCCCAGAAGGTGTCCCTGAGCTAGATCTGAACGTGAGGAAAAGGCAGGTAGTCTGGTGAAGCGCAGGTGGGAAGGTGTTTCAGGCAGAGGGAGCAGGAGGTACATGGACTTGGAAGTGTCCTTTGTTTAAATCACTGCTGTCATTGTGCAACCTTTAACCAGACATCAGCAAAGGAAACCTGCAGGTCACTGATTGAATCTATTAGTGCACAGATAAAAAAATAAATAAATAAAAGCAAAACTGAAGCTGAGAGAGACAGCCATGTCCAAAAGGCCTTGCTTGCTACTTCAAAGTGTGCTCTTTTGTGGCCAAGGGGATCCACGGTCTCCCTAAGACCCAGAGCTCTCCTTTGATGCCAACCATCTTTTGGTTCTATGAATGCCAGCTACATAGGTGGCATTGGCAAGCATAGGTGGGATTTAAAAGCAAAAAGACCCAGGTTCAAATTTTAGCTCTGACACTTAACTCCTTGGACCACAGTTATTTTATTTATAGAATGGAGATGCATAAGATGTTTGACCAGTTCGCTTTAGCTTGACCTAAGGAATGAAGGCATGATAGAACTTCCTGGTGGTGGGATTCCTGGGGAGATTAAATGCCTGTGAACCCTTAGGAAGGCTTCATAGTGCTTATCTGGGACTTCTGTATATCCCAGTGGGTTCTGGGGATGATCTGAAGAACTAAAGATAAGTCTAGAACCCAAAGAAAAATGCACGAAGAGCTTCAAAAGGGTAGCTCTTTGCTGTGTGTGCATGTATCAGAGAGAGAGAGAGAGAAAGAGAGAGAGAGAGAGAGAGAGAGAGAGAGAGAGAGAGAGAGAGAGAGATGGAGAGAGAGATGCTGGCGCAGAGAAGTTGGCCTGGGATTTAAACACCTTGTACTGTTGTCTAATGTGATGGATGTTGAGGTTTATGGTTTTCTTGTGCTTTTCATTCTCTAGCTCCAGCCACGACCAGCCTGAAGAGCAGCAAAAGCAAGTTTTGGCCTGGCCCGGCTCCACTGCAGAGACCCTCCTTCCTTCCTGGATCC
Source organism: Dolichotis patagonum (assembly GCA_004027295.1). Taxonomy (NCBI): domain Eukaryota; kingdom Metazoa; phylum Chordata; class Mammalia; order Rodentia; family Caviidae; genus Dolichotis; species Dolichotis patagonum. Next base: position 3,751 of record PVJX010011945.1, on the reverse strand, counting down.
TGCATTCTGCCCTGAGCTGACTACAGCTTCTCCTTTTCCCAACCAATAAAATGACAGCTTTCAGCACTCGTGAAGCCATAGAATCTGTTCTTATCACTGCGTTCCTGTTGCCCAGACATAGATTGAGATGAGTAAGCAAGTGGGGGTGGTGACCAGGTCATCCGAGTATGAAGTCCAGGAAACCATTCACTCTGAAGCAATGAAATTCATTCAGGGTTTGGCTCCTCTGTGTTGACACTTTCCAGGTGAATCCTTGTGCCAATCTTGTGGTGGTGGTCATTATCCTCTGAAGGTGATGGATGAGAAAACAGGCTCAGAGAGGTGATAGGGAGTCTCCAAAGTCATTCATATTCACTTCTGGGCATTCTGATAATAGCAGCAGCACATAGTGTGTGTCAGACACAGTGCCGGGAGATTTGTTCATGCATCCTGGATACTCAAAACCCTTACCATAGTTAATAACAGTCCCAGGTTAGAGACTAGAACTCCCAGTGATTACTTTCCTGTGGCCACACAGAGAAAAGGTAACATCTTGGGATGGTTCCACCTCTTCTTTTTATTTCTTTGTTAGACTGGATTCTCATGTGTAACAGCGTGAACTTTCCTACATACTTCCTTCAGGCCATGGTGAATGTTACCCATAGTGAAAGATTAAGAAGGGAGGAGGGAATGTGGAGATGGGTGTAGTGGAGCCTGGGGGCCAAAAATGAAGCAGATCTCTCCTTTGTGGGGGTTCTCAGGAGGCTCACATGACTTTGACTCTCCTGACTAGACAAAGACGACAGAGGCCATGAGATATGCTTAGGATTCTGTCTCGGATTTTTCCTAGAGAAGACCCAAAAATATTGTTTTCCAGTTTTTTCCAACTTTCTGCCACTCTCACAGTGATGCTGTCTGGTCCCTCCTTGAGTCAGAAGGACAGATGGCTAGATATAGTTGTCTTGGCAACATAACTTGGTGTTTTAAACCCATTTTAGTAGAACCCATAGCTTGAAATCAGTTCCCTGGAGAAATTCTGACATCCAAGGAAGCAAGTGGCATAGTAGTAGTCAAGGACTCTGGTATTGAATCCACATGAGCTCCGTGACCAGAACTGCCACTTTGCAGGTATGTGGCCTTAGGGACATTGCTGGTTTCTTTTATGCTTGTTTTTTCACATTTTTCCTTAATGTGAATGCACTCATAAATCACCCAGGAATCTTGTTACAGTGAATACTATGACTCCACAGTACTAGTTAGGCTTGAGATTGTGTATTTCTAACAAGCTCTTAGATGACTTGGAGGTTGCTGGTCCCTGGACCATACTTTGAGTAGCAATGGTCAAATCTCATTTTCAGAATCACACTGAGCTTTAAGTGTATTATTTATAAAGAGTTTAGTGTCTGGCACAGTGAGTAGTCTTATTCCTCAGACAATGGAAAGTTACCAACTTGGGCTTGAGGAGAGGACCCTGAGGAAGAACAGAAGGTAAAAGGAGTGTCCAAAGGACTGCTCCATCTTCAGTTCTGCCCTCCATCTCTGAGTTCAGAGGAAGTTTGGAAGATTATAGGAAGGGCATTGTAATGTAGTAGAAATGGCATTTTGGGGGATCAAGAATATCCCTGTTTTGTTCCCACTCTGTGATTTTAAAGAAGTCCCTGGCCATCTTTGGGCCTCATTTACTTCTCTTGAAATAAATGAACAGATGACAGATACCCATGCTTTTCTTCTCTTCCTCCTAACAGTAGTCATTGGTGTGGCTTACGGCAAAACAATGGACTATTCTATACTCTCCCTGTGTGTCAGAAAGATGTGGTATAACTTTACAGATGAGGGTTTTCATAAAAATCCACTAGTTTTTATTCAAAATGATCTTAAAATCTTTAGTTCCTCCCTCGATTCCCCATTCTTCCTGTTTCTGTTGTAACCTTACCTCCTATGATAAGACTACACAAATTTTTTCCTTGCCTTCCACCCCCTCCCCCTTTTTGCTTTCTAAGATTTTTTTACTGGTGCATGTAAATAATACAGACTAATGAGATTCATTCTGATATATTCATACATGCGTATAACACATTTTGATTCTTTTCATTCCAGTTACCACTCTCTCCCACTTTCTTCCCCTCCACTGAATCCCCCTTTTTCTCTAAGAATTTGCCAGTATAGGCCCTTTAATACCATGTCCCACTCCACTCTTTTAAAACCTCTATCTTCGAATGGGTAAAAATAGTAATTCATACTAAGATATGAGTGATTCGTCTAAATCTTCCCAGTATGTTTGTACATTTCTGTGTATTTTACAGACTCTTGAGATTTTAAATATGATATCATCATTTGTAGAATTTCAGGCACAGAGATAAAGTAATGTTAGGAATACAGCAGGGAGAATAAATTTGGGGGTGAAGGAATGCGTCTGTTATTCATGTGCGTATACACACATACACACACACACACACACACACACACACACACACACACACAATGCCTTCAATGGCCCTTGGGAAATCCTGCCTCCATGGAGGGCTGTGTTTTTGCAAGGAAGTCAGGCAACCTTGCAGATTTGCTTACATATTTTTGCAAAAAAAGAAAAAAAATGTTGTCACCATCTTTGTGGCCTCCATAGAGAAATAAAATATTCAGGAATATTTAAGTTGTAAAACCATTTTTGGAAGTAGGCTCAACAAGAGATCTTTTCCACAGAAAGACTGGATATCTTTAGGATAAGGGCTTTGGTGGCTCTGAAAGAGAAAGTGGTCAAGAGTGGCCAAATCCATGCTGGGGCTGTAATGGTCAGGACCCAGTGGTGGTGAACCTCTCTCCATCAACTGTGTTCTGGATTTCTTCCCAACCATTTCGACTTTGTCTATCTCTAGAAAAGGTGAGCTTTTCACCTCTGGGAATAGCCTAATGTAATGAAGTCCCATGCTTACTTTGAATCCATATTCTAGCTCTGCCACCTACTGCTGCATGACATTGTACAAATTTAGTTTCTCCAAATCTCCACTTATTCATTTATAATGTTAAAGTGTTGAACTCCACCATCAAATAATGCACTTTCTTTTTTTTTAATTTTTTTTATTTAAAAGAGAATAAAACAAAAGGGGGCAGTACAGAGCAGATCAGAAGAGGACAACATAGGCAACACAGTACTTTACATTAAGTCAACTGGACATCAACAGTATCTAACGCCATACCTCTTACTCTGCTATAGTTGAGCATAGTTTCAATTACATTAATATCAAACATAACACAATAGTATAAAGCCATGCATATAGTGAAAGAATTCCAGGGCTTTCTGAACCGAATAACAGAAAATGATCAATGGGTATTATAATATCTCATTTTTGATAAAAAAGAAAACAATTTGTTTGAACTATCACACATATTCAAATTCCAATGAGACACAATGTGGTAGACAGAACCAATGGTAATAGAACAAAAAAAAAAGCATGGTAGGAGTTTTAAGAACGATAATATTAAATCAGCCATAGCTGTCATAATGTTTTCTTCAAAACAGCTGTTCATATCATCACATATGATATAGTCAAACAAAACAGGATAACACCATTCCATCTGATGATTTAAAACTTTGAAAGACTTCAAAGCTATGAGATGGGGCCTCATGCTTACCATAAAGTCTTATATACTCTTATCAAATCTCATATTAGGGAGATTATATGGTATTTACCCTTGTGAGTTTGGTTTATTTCACTGAAGAGAATGGTCTCAAGTCGTGTCCATTTATTTATAAATATCTCAATGTGATCATTCT
>PVJX010011944.1:41757-51993 GCA_004027295.1 Dolichotis patagonum | reverse complement strand
TTCTCTTCTCATGTTTGGGAAGTTTTCAGCTATTACTTCTGTAAATATCCTCTTGATATCATTTGGGCTGTCTCCTTCTTTTTCATTTATCCCTATTAATCTTATGTTATTTTTCTTTGCATCATCTTGCAGGTGTTGAATTGTTATTTCCTGATTCTTTGTTATTTTTAAAAGATCTTGTCTTTCCTGCTCACTGGCTTCAATCTTACCTTCAAGGTCTGAAATTCTATCTTCAGTTTCATTGGGGCGGTTTTTACAGCTTTCAATAGAATTTTTGATTTCCTGTATATCTCTTTGAATCTGCTTTATACATTCTGTTTATTTCTTAAATTGTTCATTCAGGGATTCTATCTGTTTGCTTTGTTCCTCTAATTTTTTAGCTGTGTTTTCACTAGATGCATTCACTATTTCTTTCACTATTTTTATCAATTCTGCTTTTACCTGGGCAAGTATTTCTGATTTGAATTTCTCCATAGCTTTCCCTAGTTGCGTATTTATTTCATTTGATATCATTTCAGACATTTCAGGTGTATGGCTTCCTTTTTCTTCTATGTACACGGCTTCTAAGCTTTCTTGGAGAGGGCTAGAGCTTTGAGCCTGCCTTTTGGTCTTTCCTTTGGTCATTTTTCTATATTTCCTTGTTTTGAGCAGTGTTCCAATGCTTTCTCTGCATGTGTGGTGAATTACCTCTTGCACCCTCAGCTCCTGGAGGGGCAGTGGCTCGCCCACAGGCTCTTGGCTTCCTCATAGGGTCCTAACTCCCCTCTGCGGGCTCCTGGCTCCCTAATTTGTAAGGCGGATGCTGGGCGTGGTCAACCTGGAGCCTGTGGAATCTCAGGCAGGCCAGGCCACCATACTTTGTCCCAGGCAGGTCTCCAGGAGGTTCCCTATGGGTGAAGGGTGGGCCTACAGCTCCCAAAAAGTCACGCCAAAAGACTGGTTTCTGCAAAGTTCCCGGTCCCAAACAGACTTGGCTGAGATGCCAGTCTCCGCAAAGTTCCCAATCCAAACAGCGCAGGCCACTCTGCCGTTCCCGGTCCCAAAGAGTCAGGCCGCAGTGCTGGTCTCTGGGAGATTTCCTGCTTGTGAAGGGTGGAGCTATGGGCCCCAAACAGACCTGGGCAAGATGCTGGTCTCCAGGAAGTTCCCTGCGGATGAAGAGCAGGCCTACCAGTCCCAAACAGTCAGGCCGAGGTGCCGGTCTCCGCAAAGTTTCCAATCCAAACAGTGCAGACCACTCTGCGGGTCCGGAAGTTTCCCGGTTCCAAAGATTCAGGCCACGATGCTCTAGTTTTCTTTTTTATATTAACTGTGTTCAGTGTAAGTATAAAGAACTGAGCTCCATAAATAGATGACTATTCACATGATAAGTTACTAACTATGAGCTTAGTGCATGGGTCAACCTGTTAATTTCTGTGAGCTTAGTCTTGTATTTAAAATCAAAATTCAGCAAGTAAAATCTGGTCACTCTTTGGTCAACATTTTTTCCTACTGAAAGCATAAAACTATATTATATAGAGTTGGTTCCATAAGCTTTGATAGACTGTATCAGGTAGTTTCTACAATGGAATTGTTATTATAAAGCATCTTTTAAAAGTATTTCATATTTTTAATTTTTAAATTTTGTTGTCAGTTTTTATCGGTACATTTTAGATACATAATGATCACATTTATCACAGAGAATTTGTACCTGTACATTGTTTCATTGTTTTTTCCCATTTCTCTACCCTTTCTTCAACCTCTCCTCCCCTCCCCATTTACAAAAGCTTTGTTTCCGTGTTTGCATCTTCTAGCTTTCTTTTACTTTTCCCTTCTTTCCTTTCCCCCTTGTTCCCCTCCATATTTGAACAGTTTCTTCCTATTTCATGATATCTATTATACATTTTGGTCTTTATTTACACTTTTACTTTCTCACACCAGAGAACCAATGTGGTATTTACACATGTGTCCAATGTATTTCACTGAATAGTATGGTCTCAACGTGCATTAATTTTCCTAGAAATGTCTCAAGAATATGCTTCTTTATGCCTGAGTAGTACCCCTTTGTATAAAAAACCTACAGCTTCTTTATTCACTCACCAGTAGATGAGCATTTGGGTTGTTTCCAAGATTTGACAATTGCAAACTCTGCTGCTGCAAACATGGCTACACATACATTGCTGTGGTATGGTGCATTTAATTATTTTGGGAATAATTGGATAGCCAAAAGGGAAATGGCTAGGTCAAATGGAACCTTTAGTCCTGGTTTTTTGAGGAGTCTTCACACTGATTTTCACAGTGGCTGCATCAGTCTACACTCCCACCAACAGCGGAGTAGAGTTCCTTTTTCCCCACAGCTCCACCAGCGTTTATTATTGGTTGATTTCTTGAAAATAGCCATTCTTTCAGGGGTGAGATGGAATCTCAGTGTTGTTTTAATTTGCATCTCTTGAATGACTAGTGATGTGGAACATTTTAAAATATATTTATAAGCAATTCATTTAAAACTTTTATAATTTTCTGTTTGTAGGATGGTGGAGGATATTGCTCTAGGGCAAAGTCTTGTTGAATTTAGATTCAGTTTGATTTGGTCACTGTTTAATGTCTCCATGATTAACCTTTGCTACATGATTGAAAAGTATACCTTTTTTTTTTAAATCAAGGTCTTGTCATGTTGCCCAGTCTGGCCTCAAACTCATGAGTAGCTGGCATTACAGGTGTGTACCACTACGCCTGCTAAAAGCATACTTTGAAACGTAGTGTTCTTTGAATTTGAAGACCAGTTAAAAAGTTTATTACTTCATCATTAACTCATGAAAAGAGAGTCATTGATCATTTTTTTGTGGATGAGGTTTGGCAGTTCTTATTTTTGGACTTCCATATTCTTCTACATGGATTTTTCCAAAATAATACATTTACAACCACTACTTCCCAAAATCTTCTGGTTATATGTTGTAGAACATGCAGTTGGATACAGTGCTGTTAAACAGAAATACCTTCCATTTTAAGAAGGATCATCAATATTTTTAAGACAGCTGCTGTGTTGCCCACAGCACCTGGAACTTGTGGGCTCAAGCAATGCTCCTGCCTCAGTCTCCTAAGTAACTGGTGGTATAGGTGCTTAATTAACACTGTACTCAGCATCTATTTTTATTTTAGAAAAAAGGAAAATTTATTATTAATATTTTTCAAATGTTATAGAGGACATTTTAAATACTCAGAAAAGGGGACATGTGATTTCATTTTAATTGAAGAGAAATATCCCTTGGCTCCAAAAGAGAAATCCTTTCCATTCTCAGTTGCCTTTAAAAATCTTGAACCTGTCAGTGAAATCATATAGTCTACTAATAACATGCCTAAGGCTTATTGCCTTTTCTTGGGTAACAGTATCAGCAAATGATGTGCTCTATTGATTTTAATCACATTGCTTTTATAGTTCCATTGCAAGGTTTCAGAAACTCATCAAATAAATCTTTAGCTACAGATGGCTCCTTTCTTTGAAAACCTAATCATTTACATATTATTCCTTCTCAATCAGTTGTTATAATATAATATCGACTAGCAAGGTTTTGTACATAGTTCTGTGGACTTGCCTAAGCTAAAATGTTCTCCCTGACACTGCGTATTTACATATATGAAAAGTAAGTTTCTTGTAAATATGATATTTGTATGTTAGCATTCAGAATTTACATAAAATTAGTTGCTTGTAGGCAACTTCACCAAGCCACTTCTGCTATAATTCATCTGCATGCATCTAGAACAAACTCCCCTAAGGTTGTATTCTAAGCTAGCAGTGAGCTAATTAGATGGCAATTTGTATTTTGGAATCCATGCAGAACAATATTTGGACCACTAGGTTGAGAGATTGCCACTGAAAAAATAATTTTCTGATGCTACCATTCATTGAGTTTTGGCAGAACTGTGTGACGATAATAAAAGCCTCCATTTATTAAGAGCTTCAAACATATTGGGACTTCACATACATTATATGCTTTCCCCTTAACAATTCTGTCATACCATCTGTATACATTATGTATGGGAAAGCTGAGGTCAGATAGTTTAAGGGCTTAGTGAGGAATATGAGTCTTGGTGTAACACTAAAGCTTGGGTTCTTCTTCCCTTAGCAAGAGTATATGAATTTTATTTTTAAGTTGCTGTATATGTAAGGTCAAATAACTGTTTCAGGTGACTTCTGGAAGTTTAATGCTAATAAATCATTTATAATTTTGGTGTCTTTAGAGTCTCAAATGTTATAACATTTCTATTTCTTAGGACTGATACAGTTTATTGATAATAGTGCTGCATTTGAAATAGGTGTGTATAAAAATTAATATTTTATTTTAGGAAAGTTAGGGTGGGAAGCTGCCTTTGCTGTTTTGTTTCTTTGGTATAAATTATTCCTAAGCCACATATTTTATGGCTTTGAAACATGGATTTAGTGAATCTCTCACTAAATTGTAGTATACTCATATGGCAATAGATTTGTGATTCATTTACTGGCTGGAGGGCTAGGGATTTAGCTCAACCATGTAAGCACCTGCCTGGCGAGTGAGAGGTCATGAGTTCAATTCCCAGTACCAAAAAAAAAATCAGAGTTGATTTACTGGCTGGAGCCTATTTTTTACATGCTTGAAATGTTTAGTTTGTATTTTCAGCAGACATTGATTCCCTGTGTTCCTCCTCCTGATGAGCTACAACATGGTTACTAGTTTAGTTTGCTGGTCATTCTCTTTCACTCAACTATGTAGCTGACTAGCATCAGGGTTGGACATGCCCACCTAAGAGTATTGCATTGTAGTGGACCTTTCTGGCAGCTTTCTCATGACTTACTTTACTCCGCTTGTCCTTTGTGCCCGTTTGAATCCCTGTTTTTTAGCAAAGATATTCTTGTTGAAATATAATCTTTCTAGAAGAGCTTCTTCCTTCTCTTCATTTTAACTTAGACATGGCTTTCCTTCTCTTTTTGTTTTTGCTGAAAACCACTTTCTTTCTTGCCCCTGGAGCCCCAAGGGCAACTAGACACCAGCCCTAGTTGGTGCTAGTGTCTCTGCAGGGCTTTTGTGTGATTTGTGTGCCTTGTGAACTCCAACCCATTCTTAAAGACTTAGTTTGGCTGTCACTTGCTCTATGGAATCTTCTGTGGCCTTTTCCTGAGCAAGGGAGTAATATTGATATTTAAAACAACACTATGTACCAGGCAAAATGATACATATATTACAAGCGTTATCCATGTAAAACAGCTTAAAACAACTGCAAAGGACAATTGCTATTACTGTAGTATCTTTACTTGTATAGGAGAGAACGGAGCTAGTAAGTGGTAGAGGTGAAATTAAAATTCCTGTCCCTTTAATTCCAAAAATTATATGTTTCACACTAGATCCCTAGTCACTCCCTGTTTTGTATCATTTCTATTCTTGGTACATATTTATTGTCTTTATAGTCATTATTACTAAGGTTCATGTCTGATAATCTCTTTATCCCTAGCAACCAGTACAACCTAATGGGTATTAAATATTTGCTGGACACCTGCTGTCAGAAAGTTAGATTCTCTCTTGGTCTATCATCCTGCTTGGACCTCTGGTATACTCTTTGCTTAATTCCCAGTTGCCCTTTGGATAGTCTCCCTGACTTACAGAGCTTTTGTCAGGAGGTATCTTATGCTTTCTTAGGTAGTGCTGGTCCTGGGGCCAGACTCTTTCCTTCTGTTTTGTAAACATTTACAGCCATACCACATTGATACCCCAGGAATGATGTTGTTAATGATTGTATTTTTCTTGAGTTGTAGGTGGCTGATTGCTAGGATGAAAAAAAACAGGCTCTTGTAGAAAAGAACCATCCTTACTTGATGTGCTGTGGCTAGGGAGCACATTTCTCACATGATTCATTTTTATTTTTTTGAGACAGGGTCTCATTAGTATTCACTAATACTTCAGGCTGGCTGGCCTTGAACTCATGTGGTCTAACTCTTGGTAGTCCTTCTGCCTCAGCCTCCCTAGAGCTGGGTTTATGGGCATATATCATCATGCCCAACTTCCTATGATTCTTTCTTGGTATTAGCTATAAGTTACATGTTTTGTCATGAAGGAAATATGAACCAGTTTTTGCTAGTTACACTCTGCTAAAATGGTGATGTTCTGTTGAGTAGTAAGGATTATGTCCGATGTCTATAGCTGTGGGAGCATTGGTAAGGCTAGCAGAAACCTTTGGGATTTGACAATACGGCCCATCACTGAAATAAATGCTTGTGTTCATATTTTTCTAGACCTGAAAACAAAAAAATCTTGACTAGAAGATAAAGATTGTAGTGTTGTTATAACATCTAGTCGAAAAGGAAACATCAAGGATCAGGTAGAAATTCAGCCTGACTGGAGTCCCCTTTGGTGTAGAGATTTTGATATTTTGGTATAAGTAGAGTGAAGGTTGGATTTTGGTGCAGTTGTTTTGTCCAGAAGATTCACAAATACATTCTGACTTTGTTTGCATGTCAGGCCATTGGCTATCTTACACTAGGCACCTGTGTGGCTCATTATTTTTTAAATTCCCAAGTACTGTTTCTATCAGTTAGTGAATCACTTTCAATCACTAATCCTTATTTAATGGAGGCATTTTGCTGGACATCAGAAAAAAACTGAATAGGACATGGTTCCTGCGTTGAAGTGGCTCATAGTAAGAGAAATAGTTTTTGTTGTTTTTTCTGTTTTATTAAGTTAATATTTCTCTGATACTTAAAACAAGGATTATGGAATCTGTTGGTGTATCGTTATAAACTGTTTGGTGTTGCCCAATTTGCAGAGGTCTGACCATAGAGGGAAGTTGATGGGATTCCTCTATACTGTGCTTTAGTTTTTGAGCATGTTCTTGAGGGTAAGAATGAATTTTCTCATATGGTGTGAAATAGCCGAGTTGGAGCCTTATGTGATCATTAATCATGACATGTCAACTTTACTGAGTTAAAAATGCCCAAGGGATTCATAAATTGTACTTCCGGTGTGTCAGGGTGCGTTATAGAGGTGTGATCTTGTATTTGGTCCTTGGCCCCTTCCTCTCCAGTGCTGTTTTCTTGTTTTGATTCCTGAGAACCATTAACTAAGAAGCTTTGGTTTGCCATGTTCCTGTACCATGACATTTCTGCCTTCAAGCCTGCCTGTTATAGACTAATTCCCCTGAAACTGTGAGCCAAATTAAACCTTTCTTCTTTTAAATTGTAGATGCTAAGTATTATGTTGTGCAATGGAAAAACTAATACATACTATATCGCAAATTTCCTAACTAATTACATGGAAAATTTCTTGACTTTGGAAAGGTTCTTTCAGTACTTTTGAAATATCTGACATATAGCAAGGCACTCTGAGCATAAACTTTTATATTAATATATTTTCACATTGTCTCTCAAGTATATTATTCTCTGAATTAGTAAGGGGAAAGTAGATTTTATTTCTTTTTTTCTTGCAGTATCTCCTCTTTAACTGTTTATTTTATAGCCAGGGCAACTTTTCTTTAGCACATCCAAACTTCACCTCAACTCCTTCTTCCATCTACTCCTCACTATGACTTACCTAGTAAATTTTGAGGAAGGCTTTTTTACAAGTGAAACTCTTTCAGTTGGGGTAAATTTTGGGCCTATCATTTGTTCAACCTCATCTGGGTTAGGAAAGCAGGATCTCCATTATAATATTGAAAACTATAGTATAAGAGATGTCAGCTGTCACTTTAGTTCCTTGAAACATCTGCTACATGTCAGATAACCCTAGAAGGAGTGATTTACTTTCATAGAGTTTTAGGGCTACAAGAAACCTCAAAATATCCTAGACATTGCTAAATCTTCTATGGCTTCCTTGCCAACTGACCTTCTATGTATCAGGGAAGTGTATTGGGATGAAGGTTTCTGGCCTTAGATTATACACAGAGAAAAGACATTGGATAATGATATTAAAGAATCAGGGATTTTGTTGGTTTTATCAAGCCTCTTTGAAGTAAACTTTTTTATAACACTTCTTTTCTTACATTAAACTATTAGTATGGTGATACACTTAAGATTGCCCCTTCATATTGCAGCTTGATCAGTGGTAATATTATGCAAATTAAAATAGTAAGAAAACCTAAGCGCACATGTTAACCATTCAACATTTTTAAAAATTTCTGAAACAATGTAAATTTCAAATATACTATAAATCATTTAATAAGATAAGACTTAGTTCTCTAATCATGTCCTTAATGGAAATTGTAAACAAATATTGATCTTTAAAATATAAGAATATGATCTAGAAAGCTCATTTGGTTCCTCTCTAAGCTCTGTAAATAGCTATGAGCACACATAGTTAAAAAGTGAATACTCAGTCATTCAGCGTGGTCTACATAATGTCAGACAATCCATAAGGTTTTTTTTCCTTCGCTTGAGCAGAACACATTTTTGACTGAATTGATTGATGTTTAGGTTCCTTGTAGACATAGTCTTAGCAAAGACAACTAAAAAAATTGCTTTTGGGGAAGAAAATTGTAGCTAGTTATATCTCATAAAACCATTCTTGTGTTCATTTTCTTGAGGAAATTGCTATAAGTGTATTTTCTTGGACCAATATGTAAGAGACCTTTTTATGATTAAATAAAAGCTCAGAGATTTGCAGTATCAGAACTGTTCCATTGACTTGCCTTAGTTCTGAAAATAAAATGAAAATATTTAGCCAAAGGAAAGAAAGCTCATGCATTAGTTAAATACTGATGGGATTTGAACTTATTTTATTTGTTTACATTATATCTAACATCTATGTATGTCCAGTCTTTGGGGACACAAAGAAACATTATTATATCAGAAATGGTTTTTTTGTTTTCTAATGCATCTTTTTATAGCTAAAGCTCTGTTTAAACATAATTCCATGATTTTGTAGAAGAAGAGCTATTAATCTTTGTGTTCACATAAATATAGATTCACAATACTTGATTAATTTTATGCCTCTAAAATATGAATGGCATCCTTTGGCCTATTAGATAGTATATTTATTTTAGCAATAAATCTTTTAAATCAATTCAAAAATGAGAAAGGAATAAATGTGAGTAAACATTTGTTCTATCCTGCTTTTTGCTTAAGCTAAAATAATTAGAATTCAGCCAGCCAAAAAGAAGTTAAATTTAAAATCTAATTCTTGTCAAGAAATTTTGCATGTAACTATTCAACCTATTGTTTTAGAATTGCTGTGGTAAAAAGTAGAACATTACTTTGGCAAACGTGGTGGTTGACAGACTGGAGAACAGAAATGAAACTCCTCAGTGAGTAATAGGAACTTTCTGAATATAGCTACTGAAAATACCTCTAAGGCAATGGATAAATCAGAAAATGCAAGCAAGAAAGTGCTTAGAAGTTTATGTCAGTGTCAGTGAGATTATGATGATTTATTGAGAATTGATGAAAAAACTTAAAAAGTGCTTTCTGAACCAAGCTAAGGAAAAAAAGAACTGCTTTTAGATCCCCCCATAGCCATCTTAAATAGAAAATTTATTCGCTTATTTAATGAATTTTATTGTATATATTTGAGGTTTACAATGTAATGTTATAGGATTCTTATGAGTAGTAGTTACTATAGTGAAGCAGATTAACATATTTACTATCTGACACAATTACATTTTTGTGACAAGAGTAATTAACATCTACCTGCTTAATAAAATACAATACTATTTTTATTAACTCTAGCCTTCATGTTGTACAGCAGATGTCTAGGCTTGTTCATTCTACGTACTGGCTGTTTTGTAGCATTCGTCTTATATTTTTCCATTTCCTCTCCCTCACCATTATGATAACTACCATTTCATTATCTGTCTTATGTATTTGAGCTTTTTTTTTTTTTTTTTAAAACTCACATGTGAATGAAATTATGCAATAGTTTTCTTTCTGTGTTTGGATATTTCACTTAGCATAATGTTTCCTAGATCCATATATGTGGTAGCAAATGGCAGTATCTCCTTTTTAAAGGCTGAATCGTATCCATGTATCATATTTTCTTTATCCCTGCTTCTCTCAGTGGACATTTAAGGTGTTTCATATCTTGCCTATTGTAAATAATGCTGCAGTGAACATGGGAGTAAAGATATCTTTATGAGGTGGTGATTTCCTACTTCCCTCCTTCTCTCTTTTGCCTCTTCTTCTCTTCTTCTCTTCTCTTCTCTTCTCTTCTCTTCTCTTCTCTTCTCTTCTCTTCTCTTGTCTTCTCTTCTCTCTCTTCCTTTCCCTATGCTCAGGAAATTTTCTTAATTATTTCTGTGAAT
>PVJX010011944.1:0-41657 GCA_004027295.1 Dolichotis patagonum | reverse complement strand
GGTAGTTCTTAATCATATTAATAGATTTGTTTTTAATCTCTTTTGAAACTTCTCACTATCTTCCATAATGGCTATACAAGTCTGCATTCCCACTGACAGCAGATTCGGGATCCCTTTTTTCCCATATCTTTATCAACATTTGTTATCTCTTTTTAAAATGATAATTGTCCCTAACCATACATAGTAGTACAAACCGGTAATCCCTTACTCTGAGAGGATAAGGTAGGAGGATTGTAAATTTGAGCTCAGCCTGAGCAACTAAGTAACTGTCTTAAAAGAAGGAAAAAAGGAAAGAAAGACAGAGTGGAGATGAGGGTGCAGCTCATTGTGAAAGCCCTGGATTCATTCCTAGTACTGAAAATAAACTAAAACAAGCAAACAACAAAGCCAGCTATCCTTATGGATAGTGGGGTAATATCTCATTATGGATTTAATTTGAATTCCCCTTATAATTAATGTTATGAAGTACCCTTTTCACATGCCTGTTGGGTGTCTTATGTTTGATTTAGAAAAATTTTCAGTAGATTTTGCTCATTTTTAAATATTAGGTTATAACAAAGAGTTGAGAAAGTAATTAAAAATCTTCCAACAAAGAAATCCCAGGACCATATGGTTTCACAGCTGAGTTCTACCAAACACTCAAAGAATAATTATTACAAATACTTCTTAAACTTTTCCAAAAAATTGAGCAAGGGAAAAAAACCTCCAAACCCATTTTACAAGGCCCATATCACTTCGATACTTAAGTTAGACAAAGATACCAAACAAAAAGTAAATTATAATGAGTATTTCTGATGAATATCAGCACAAAAACATTCAATAAAATATTGGCACACTGAGTTCAACAACACATCAAGAAGATTGTATCTTGTGACCAATGGCATTTACTTTGACATGAAAGGCTGGCTTAACATTTCCAAACCCAACAGTGTTATATGTCATGTTGATGGAATGAAAGATAAGAATCACAGGATCATCTCAACTGTGTGATAAAAGTTTAGCATTTTTTCTTGATAAAATAACCTTAGGAGTTTAGGTACAAGAGGAAAGTTTTTCAATGTAAGAAAGATGCAAGGAACCCATATCTTATACCATAATCAATGGGAAACAACTGATAAAAGGTGCTCTCACCATTTGTATTCAACATTGATTGAACATACTATCAGAAAAAGAAATAAAAGGCATCTAAATCAGAAAGGAAGAAGTAATTTAATTTCATTACAACTAACGAGGTCCTATATGTAGAAAACCCCAAGGATTCTATAAAAAATGGTTAGGACTAATAAATAAATTTGGGAACCTTTTAGGATAAAAATTCAACTCAAAATTAGTATGATTTCTATACATTAATAGTGCTATATCTGGAAAAGAAATAAAGAAAAAACTATATTTATGATAGCATTAAAAACCTATTAATAAATATATACAACAGATTTGTACACTGAAAACTAAAAAGCATTGATGAAAGGAATTAAAGAGGTCACAAATACTGTAAATGGAAAGATACCCTATGTCCATGGAAAGGCAGAATTAATATTGTTAAAAATATGCATGTTTCCCAAAGCTGTATACAGATTTATCACATTTGTTGTCAGAATTCTAGTGGCATTCCTCACAGAAATATAAACAGAGTTCTAAAATTTGTATGGAACTACCAAGAAAAAAATCCTCAAATAACTAAAATAATACAAGAAAGAAAACAAAGTTGGAGTCATCACAATTCCTGATTTAAAATTATATCACAAAGCTATAGTAATTAAAACAGTATCATACTGACATGAAAACAGGCACATAGACCCATGCAACAGAAGAGAGCCCACAAGTAAGTGCAAGCAAGTATGGTGAACTGCTTTTTTGACAAGAGCACCCAGAAGACACAGTGAGGAGTGGGTAGTGTTCTCAACACATGGTCCTGAAAAAACTAGATTTCCATGTGCATAAAACTGGAATTGGGCCAAATCTTACACTATACACAGCAATCAACTCAAAATATATAAAAGATCTAAATACAAGATCCCAAACCATAAAACTTGTGGAAGAAAACAGAAGAAAAGGTTTTTGGCAATGACTTTTTTTTGGATACTGCACCAGATGGGACTACATCAAACTAAAAATTTTCTGCATAGCAAAGGCAACCACAGAATGAAAAGGTAACCTATGACGGGGAAAGATAATTACAAACACATATCTGGTAAGTGGTTAATATTATGTAAACATATATGTGTATATTGCAACTCATAGCAGGAAAAGAGAAATTTAATAAAATGTAAATCTGGAAGGATATGGTAAGTATGCTTTTAGGAGTATTTGCTATTAATGAAGGAACTCATTACTGTTTAAATAAATGTTTATGTTACTAACAATTCTTACACTTTCTTATAAAAAGTGCCATAAAATCAATATTCTTAATGCATACATAGAATGATGCCTTACACATCTGATGTGAAACGTTTCTAAACCTGCAAGAGAAAGTAGTATTTTTCCTAAACATAAAGGCTATTATTTGCAGATCTGTTCCACTGCTTTGAGTCAGTGATGGTTATAAGGCTTTATATTTAACTCCAAATGCATAGGCTTGAAGTTAAATCATGTTGCAAAGTGTATATGGGTACATTCAGAACTGTCTTTGTCCTGCTACATTTACTTTAAAAACAAGGGAAAACATTTGTAAGAGGTGGGTATATGCATGTGTGTGTGCATGTGTGCATGCATGTGTGTGTGTTCAGGGGCTTCAGGCGCATTCTTTTCTCCCTCTGCCTGTCTGGAAAGTACTTTTTAATGCACCTTTCTTTATGTTTGCCATTATGAATTTTAATGACAGAAAAGTTCCTCTCACTACTCTGATGAAAGATCATACTTACTGGACTGACTTGTCTATTATTTCTGTCTGAATCACCTGTACACATCACCTGGAATAAATACAAGTTTGACATTTGGTATTTTTTCATTTATTCACAAATGAGATTATCCAGTGAAACTCTTCTCCCTTTTTGGGATCCCTGCCATGTTAGCTTTCCATTATTCTAGTGGAATAAAACAAGCTAGATGGCTTGGCATTACTCTGAAAGTTTATATGGGAATCATATGTTCACTAAGTGGACATGAGTTGGAAAAGTGGTAAAGAGTTCCACTATAAAACTTGCTGAGTGAAATGATAAGTGTTATAAAGAGAGTAAGGTGAGAGAATCGAGTGAACACACCTCTTTTGGATCAAGTGTATAGAAAAGGTATCTTGAATGAGAAGAGATGCGAGGGAGCAGGTAACATTTGAGAGAAGAGCCACATAGGCAGAAGGAACAGAGGGTAAAAGTCTTGAGAAGAGATTTTCTTGGCAGAGTCAAGGAGCAGCAAGGAGACTAGTACATCCAGGGTGGTGGGGGAGAGAGAGACAGACAGAGAGAGAGACACGGAGAGACAAAGAGAGACACAAAGTGGTAAAACATGAAATTGGAAAGAGTGAGGAGTCCATTTACGTAGATCCTCAAGTTTTGTTTCCTTACTAATTTTTCCTGTTTTTTTATTTGCCCCACTTGGTATATTTTTACCCTTTTAAGTTTAGGAATATAAGTTTTCAAGTATGGTTTTTCCTATGCTCCTTGCTATAAATCATCTGGTTATCCCTATTCTATAAGCATAAGATGTTAGCACACTGCTGCACCCCAAACAAAATCAGGATTCTTTTAGTAAGAAATAACGGGATAGTAAACATAGGGTAAACTATTAGGAAAATCTCTCATAAAATTCTATGGGCCTGGCAGACTTTCCTGTGGATTCATGTGTTATATACATTGTCACCAAGCATCACAAATTGAAAGGTATCCATCTTACGAAATTTAGTCAACATCTCTTATCAAAACCCAACAAAAGATGGCTGAACAGGAAAATTATAGACCAAGTTAACTTGAATATAATTGTGAAGATTCAAAATAAAACTTGCCAATTTTTAGCACCTCATGGAGTCATCTGTTGTTAATGCATAAGGTTCATAGTATAAATACAAGACTGCTTTAATATTAGGAAAGATTTTAATACAACAAATCAGAAATGCAATAAAAATGTGATAATAAAAATAGGTAAGGTTTTGGTAAAACACTGTTGATTAAAAAACCAATCTTTAGCATCTAAGACTAGAAATATATTTCTTTAATGAAATAGAGGTATTTAACATCCTGTTCTAGCCGAGTTTACCCCAGTTTAAAAAATAGAGGTTTAGTCCAGATATCTCAAACCTTATGAAGCAGTGACTACAATAATACTTTTAAAGAGTATCTGAAATGCTATGGCATAAAACCATAATAATATACTCCTAGTTACTTTTGCAAGTTTCTAAAGGCATTCCCTACTTAGTACTGCAGAGTACATTCCTTCCTCCTTCCTCAGCTCATATCTTTCCAACTTGCTTCTATACAGATGAACCTTGTTTGGTAGAATTCTGGGCATCCAGGGTAAAATAGCACCTCCTTATTCCTATTTTTGCAAGGTAAGTATAAAAATGACATAACATCTAATATTGTCTTCAAATTTTTTTAGAGTTAGGCAGTTTCATGAAATGAAATTATTCCTTTGTGAAGTTTGTAGTAAGACTGTTCTCTGAGGCCAGAGGTTTAGCTCAGTGGCTTAAGCACCTGCCTGGCAAGCTTGAGGTTGTGAGTTTGATCCCTGGCACCAAAGGAAAGAAATAGATTATGACCTTAAATTTTGAAGCCACAGGAATTTTTTTTGTGGCAATATGGAGGACTGAAACCATGACCTTTCACTGAGCTTCATCCCTGGCCCTTTTTTATTTTGAGACAAGGTCTCACTAAGTTGCTAAGTTTCCCCAGCTGGGCTTGAACTTGTAATTCTCTTGTTTTAGGTTTCTAGAGTGCTGGGATTACAGGTGTGTGCTACCATACCCAGTTGCAATTTATGTTTTACTCCAGTGTTTTTAGATTTTGTTTACCACAATCCACAGTAACATTCTATAATATATATTTGTATGATTAAAATTGTCATAGAACTTACCAAGAATTTATGCAAAATACTCTGATATTACCTATTTTGTTTTACTTTGTTAAAAAATTGATATTCACAGGGCTGGGGAGTTAGCTCAGTGGCATAAGTGCCTGCCTTGCAAGTGCGAGGTTGTGAGTTTGATCCCAGGTACGAAAAAAAAAATTTTACAAAGTTTGATTTCATACTGCACTACTTTGATTTAATAAGATCCTGTTTAAAAGACCACAATTTGTGGTCAAATTGTGTTGCTAATATTAACTTTTCATGTTCTTAGGGAATGCTTTTGATTCAATTTTGAAGTTTTTCACTTATTTCTAGGATATGAATTTTCTCAGTGGAAATTTCTTTTTTTTCTGCAGCTCTCTCTCCTGTGTGAATACAAGTCTAGAGCATTATAAACCTAAGGACCTCACCAATTAGAAGTTGCAATTCTCATCGTCAACCTACCATATCTTTTGTGATCTGGTTCTTTTTCTTGAAAAGTAGAATCATATTTCAAGTTATTTTTGTGGCAGAGTTAAGCAAATGGCTGATAGTAATTTCAATAAAAACCCCACAAGTTACCCCAACTTTTCATCTACATCTCAGAAAGATGGACTTTCTTGTGAAGCAAGTATTTCTCCAGTTTTGGTGGTAGAAATGTCACAGACATCAAGCATTGATAGTGCAGAACTCCTATTTCCACTAGATAGACAAAAAGAAAAAAATACCAGCAGAGACACTCCTGTGAAAGATTTGGTAAATATTGAAGATTCAGCATGTCAACATGATTTGACAACCCATTCTCCTACCCCATTCCTTGCCCGAGTCCTTGTCAGCTAATTTGTTGCCTTCTTAACTGTTAAAAGAACATTTCTTTCACATAGAACAGGTGAGCAAAGTTGGTTGTTAGTTAGATGTTTGATATTTCCAACCACTGCCCAAATTAAATATTTCTCAAGATCCTGAGTTACATAGGATCTAAGGATTGGTTTTCTAACTTGAATTAAATCTGAGTTTTTGAGCACTTTTATTAACTGATGTGGAATGAGATTTATGGTTGTGGTTAATAAGATGTATGGTTAATAAGATATAAGTAAGAATATCAAATATACTTTACAAATCAGTTTGCATTAGTTGTAAGCAACCTTTAGATAATTAATGGAAGTGATTTGCATCTGTTCATCTATATAAAAAAGAGTCAGTGTGGAAAATTATAGTTGTGTGACACAACTTGGAAGACAGAGAGCAGGCGGTTTAAGAAAAGTCACCTTCTGATTAATCAGAATTGAAACTTTACATTTTACTCTTACCTAATGTGATTTGTATTGCAGTATAACATAGGTGTCTCTATTGAGTTGTTACTGTGTTACTTTCATTTAGAGCATATTTTGTGAATATCTGACCAATTTATATGTAAGTGATTAGACATTTATTTTATTTTGAAACAAAGGTGCTTGTGGACACTGAAGTTGCCTTTTCTGTTGATTTTAAAGAATTATCAAGTAAATTCTGATGTATCTGTTAGGTGGGTTATCAAGTAGATTGCCTGGTTGGAGAAGATTGGATTGAGTGAGTTCTTAAGGTCTTACGTAGCTTCATGACCCGATGAATCACATAGGATTTAGAATTTGAAAAAGACAGTAGGCTATTTTAAGACAGTAAATATCACACATATTAAAAATGTATCAGATGTATCTAGAGCTCTTTAATAACAAGAACAATGTGTCTTAACATTATTTTTCCAAATTTCCTCTTTGTCCTAGCCATTAGGAGCCTCAGCCATAGAGAGAAAAACATCTCAGCAGCAGTGGGGACGAGGCAACGTTACTGAAGGAAAAGTTCCTCACATACGGATCCAGGGTGGAGCTGCTATTGAGGTATATGAGGAAATCAAAATGAAGCTATTAGGAACTTGCAGATTTTTTTTTCCCTAAGCCATGGTTAATGAAAACAATGATTTTAAAATCAATCTATAGAGAAGTAGAAAAAGGAGAAAATTTTAACATTTAAAAGTATTTCACAGGTTCTACTTTAGAAAATGCAGACTATCTGCTGTTTATGGAAGACCAAATGGACTTTAATTCAAGTGAAGGGTATTTTTTTTAGACAAAAAGGAAGACATTTTGGTCTAAGCATCTTGCTAGTCTTAACAGCAATTGTAAAATCTTTGTGTAGACTTTTGGAAAATGCTGAGGCCAGCTGATTTTAAATAGTTCAGCTGTTCACTCTGATGGCAGCTGGTCCTGAAGCTATAGTTTTTCTTGTGAACCCCTCCATCTTTTCCAGATTAGATCAATATCAGCATTATTCTTTCCAGGATTCCAATTATTATGTAAAATATGAATTAAATATTAGAACCATTTAAAAATTAAAATATGTTCCTTTAAAATAAGATTAAAGAAAATGTTATAAGCAGAATATCACAATAATGCTATGTAACTTAAAAAATAGTTTTATGATATATTGGCAATTTATTTGAAGTGTTTAGGAGAATTCCTGAGAAATTCTGACTTAAAAATTTTACATTTTCGGAGTGCATGCCAAGCTCCCTAGGACACTAGACTGGGCTCAGGAGGTTTTGCAGGCCTGAGAGGACCACGCCCAGCAGCCTTCTTTCAGTCCCAGGAGCCCAGGCCGCATGAGGGGAGTTTCAACCCACTGGCGCTGGCCCGGGGAGAGTTTAAGACCATCTCTCCCAGCAGTTAAGTGCCTACCCAGCTTCCTAAAACACTGGACTTGGCACGGGAGGTCCTGCGGGCCTGACTGGGCCACACTCAGAGACCTTCATTCAGTCCTAGGAGCTGAGGGCACAGGAGGTGATTTCCAACATGCCCGCGGGAAGCTTTGGAACATCACTCAAAGCACGGAAATATAGGAAAATGACAAGACAAAAGACCAAAATGCAATCTCAAACCTCCAGCCCATCCCAAGAAAGCCTAGGAGCCATGTACATAGAAGAAAATAGAAGCCATACACCTGAAATGACTGAAATGATATCAATTGAAATAAAGAAGCAACTAGGGGAAGCTATAGAGAAACTCAAATCAGAAATAATCTCCCAGGTAAAAGAAGAAATGATAAAGGTAGTGAAAGAAATACTGAACACATCTAAAGAAGACACAGTTAGGGCCGGGGATTTAGCTCAGTGGCTTAAGCCCCTGCCTGGCAAGTTCGAGGTCATGAGTTTGATCCCTGGTACCAAAAAAAAAGAAGGAGAAGGAGAAGGAGAAGGAGAAGAAGAAGAAGAAGAAGAAGAAGAAGAAGACGGCACAGGTTAAAAATTAGAGAAACAAAACAAACAGAATCCCTGAATGAACACTATAAGAAACAAACAGAATGCATGAAGCAGATTCAAAGAGATATACAGGAAATCAAAAATTCTATTGAAAGTTGCCAAAACTGCTTCAATGAAAGTGAAGATAGAATTTCAGACATCAAAGATAAGATTGCAGCTAGTGAACAGGAAAGGAAAGATCTTTTAAAAATATCAGGGAATCAGGAAATAAAAATTCAACAGCTGAAAGATGATGCAAAGAAAAACAACATAAGATTAATAGGGGTAAGTGAAAAAGAAGGGGACAACACAAATGATATGAAGAGGCTATTTATAGAAGTAATAGTTGAAAATTTCCCAAACATGAGAATGGAAACTGACATATGGATTAGTGAAGCATATAGAACTCCAAATAGCCATTACCAAAATAAAACTACACCCAGACATATAATAATCACCATCCTAGAAATACAACATAAGAACAGAATATTCAAAGGTGTTAGAGAGAAAAGACAGATCCCTATAAAGGAAAACCTATCAGAATCACAGCAGACTTCTCAACACAAACAATGAAGTCAAGAAGCATGGAGTGAAGTATTTCAGATCCTAAAGGAAAACTTGACTTCCAACCCAGACTGATAAACCCTATAAAACCATCCTTCAAAATGGATGGAGAAATAAGATATTTCCATGACAAAAAACAGCTGAAGAACTTCATCATCAAACCAACCCTACAAAGAATACTGAAAGACATTCTAGATACACATAGGAAAAAACCACTAAGCAAGGCAGACTATTAAACAGAATGGAAAGGTAAAGATACAGTAGAAAGATAACATGTCAACAATAAACCAATATACAATAGTTATAACCATTAATATAAATGGCCTCAATTCACCAATTAAAAGAAACAGACTGGCAGAATGGATCAAGAAACAACATCCAACCATATGCTGTCTACAAGAAACCCATCTAACCCAAAAGGAAACTCATAGACTGAAAGTCAAAGGATAGAAAACAATACTTCATGCAACAGGAACCCCCACCCCCCAAAAAAGCAGGAGTAGCTATTCTGTTTGCAGACAATGTGAACTTCAAACCAAGAATGACCCAAAGAAATAAAGAAGGTCACTACATACTAGTTAGGGGAAATTTTCAAGAGGAAGAGATAACAATCTTAAATATATATGCAGAGCACCCAGCTATACAAAGCAAATATTAACAGAAATGAAAAACCAAATAAGCAATAACACAGTTATAACAGGAGAACTTAATATGCCATTGACACAAAGGGACAGATCAACTAGACAGAAAATCAGCAAAGAAATGACAGAACTGAATCACACCTGTGAACAAATGGACTTAGTAGACGTATACAGAGTGTTCCATCCAACAACATCAAAATATACATTGTTCTCAGCAGTACATGGGACATTCTCTAAAACAGACCATATACTAGCCCACCGAACATGCTTAAGTAAATGCAAAAGAATTGAACTTATTCAGTGCATGTTATCGGATCATAGTGCCAGAAAACTAGAAATTAATGATAAGAGAAACTGCAAAAACCCCACAAACACATGGAAATTGAATAATACATTCTCGGGCAATCAGTGGGTCATGGAGGAAATTAAAGAAGAAATTAAACAATATCTACAAGCAAGTGAAAATACAAATACAACTTACCAGAATCTGTGGGAGGCAATGAAAGTGGTCCTTAGAGGAAAATTTATTGCACTGAGTTCCCGCATCAAGAAAACAGAATGAACAAATAAACAACCTCATACTACACCTCAAACATTTAGAAAAAGAAGAGCAAGCCAAGCCCAAAACCAAAAGAAGGGAGGAAATTATAAAGATCAGAGTAGAAATTAACGCAATAGAGACTAAGAAAACAATACAAAGAATCAATGAATCAAAGAGTTGGTTCTTTGAAAGAATAAATAAAATTGATAAGCCCCTAGCCAGCCTTATTTAAAAAAGGAAAGAAAAAACTCAAATTCATGCAATGAGGAATGAAAAGGTGAAATCACTACAGACTCTATGGAAATACAGAAAATCATCAACACCTATTATGAAAACCTGTACTCTCATAGGTTCGATAACACTGAAGACATGGACAGATTCCTAGAAACATATGAACTACCAAAGCTGGGTCAAGAAGATGTAAAACTTCTGAACAACCCAATTTCTATCAATGAAATTGAAAATGTAATTAAGTCCTTGCCAACAAAGAAGAGCCCAGGCCCAGATGGATTCACTGCGGAATTCTACAAGAATTACAAAGAAGACTTAATGACGAGACTACTCAAACTCTTCAGTGAAATTGTAAGGGAAGAAATTTTTCCCAAGTCATTCCTGGAAGCAAATATTACTCTAGTACCAAAACCTGAGAAAGACCCAACTAGAAAAGAGAACTATAGGCCAGTCTCCCTAATGAACATAGATGCAAAAGTTCTCAATAAAATATTGGCAAACAGGATGCAGGAAATCATCAAGATTATATGCCATGACCAAGTGGGATTCATCCCAGGAATGCAGGGATGGTTCAACATATGTAAATCAATAAATGTAATCCACCATATCAATAGAGCCAAAAGTAAGAATCACCTGATCATCTATAGATGCAGAAAAAGCTTTTGATAAGGTCCAACACTCATAATAACCTTACAGAGAATTGAAATAGATGGTCTTTACCTCAGTATGATAAAAGCCATCTATGACAAACCAATAGCCAGCATCATATTAAATGGCCCAAAACTGAAAGCCTTTACCTTAAAATCAGGAACAAGACAAGGATGTCCCTTATCCCCCCTCGTATTCAACATAGTACTGGAAATACTAGCCAGAGCATTAGACAAGAGAGATAAATAAAAGGAGTAAAGATAGGAAAAGAGGAAGTTAAATTATCATTATTTGCAGATGACATGATACTCTACATAGAAGACCCCCAAAACTCCATTGAAAGACTTCTAGGTATAATAAATAAATTCAGCAAGGTAGCTGAATACAAAGTCAATACTGAAAAATCAGTAGCATTCCTATACACTAACAACAAAAGTACTGAGAGAGAAATAAGAGAAGCCACACCCTTCACATAGCATCCAAAAAAAAAGAAATACTTAGGAATTAATCTAATGAAAGAAGTAAAAGAGCTATGCTGGGAAACCTATAATACCCTGAAAAAGAATTGAAGAGGACCTCAAAAAATGGAATAAATATTGTGAAAATGGCCATTCTCTCAAAATTGTTATACAGATTCAATGCAATCCCAATGAAAATACCAATAACATACCTCATAGATCTAGAGAAATCACTCCTAAAATTCATCTGGAACCATAAGAGACCTAGAATAGTAAAGGTAATTCTAAGCAGCAAAGGCAAGGCAGGAGGCATCACAATCCCTGACTTGAAGTTATGCTACAAAGCTACTGTAATAAAATCAACATGGTACTGGAATAAAAACAGGTCTGAAGATCAATGGAATAGATTTGAAGATACAGCCACAACCACAAACTCACTCAACCACCTTATCTTTGATAAAGGGGCCAAACATGTTCATTGGAAGAACGATAGTCTTTTTAAGAAATGGTGCTGGAAAAAGTGGCTATCCATATGTCGAAAACTAAAACTAGATTCATGCCTATCACCATGTACTAACTAAAATCTAAATGGATCAAAGATCTAAATATTGAAACAGAAACACTAAATCTGTTGGAAGACAAAAGTAGGCAAAAATCTCGAAGATATAGGGGTAGGTAGAGAATTCATGAACAACAATCAAACCACACGGGAAATAGTTCCCAGAATTAATAACTGGGATCACGTCTTATTAAAGAGTTCCTGCATGTCGAAATAAATCTCCAGCATAGAGAAAGAAAACCTACAAACTGGGAAAAAAATCTTAGTGAACTGTCCCACAGACAAAGGACTTCTGTCTAGAACTTAAAAAGAATTAAAAAAAATCAGACCCCTGAAATTCAAAGATCCAATCAAAAATGGGCATCCCAGATGAATACAGAGTTTTTAGATGAAATACAAATGGCATATAAATACATGAAAAAATGTTCAGCATCATTGGTCATTAGAGAAATTCAAATAAAACAACACTGAGATTCCATCTTATTCCAGAAAGAATGGCCAGGAAAAAGAAAACTACCAACAACAAATGCTGGAGAGGCTGTGGGGAAAAAGGAACTCTTCTGCACTGTTGGTGGGAGTGTAGACTGATGCAACCACTGTGGAAGTCAGTCTGGAGATTCCTCAAAAAGCTGTGTCTGGAGGTCCCATTTTACCCAGCTATTCCACTTCTAGGCATTTATTCCCAGAAGAACTGGATACATCATACCACAGTGATATATGTGCACCCATCTTTATAGCAGCACAATTTGTAATAGCCAGATCATGGAAACAACCTAAGTGCCCATCAACTGAGGAATGGATAAAAAAGTTGTGGTATTTCTATACAATGGAGTACTACTCAGCTATAAAGCATGATCACATTGAGATATTTATAAATAAATGGATGCATTGAGACTATTCTCATAAGCGAAATAAATCAAACTCACATGTATAAATACCATATAGTCTCCCTAGTATAAGAAATGGTAAGATTACATAAGATTTTATGGTAATCATGGTTCTGCATTACATTGCTTTGAAGCCTTACAGTGTTTTCATTCATCAGTTGGAATGGTTTTATTCTGTTTTCTTTGATTTTTATTATGTGTGATGGTATGAACAGCTATTTTGAAGAAAACAAGACATTATGGCAGCCATTTCTGACTTAATATCATCTTAGAAGTCCTACCATGCTTTTGTTCTTGTATTACCTTTGGTTCTATTATGTTGCGTCTTATTGGATTTGAATATATGTGATAGTATAAACAAACTTTTTATGGAAAATGAGATATTATAGTAGCCATTGTTCATTTTCTGATATTTGGTTCAGAATGCCCTGCAATACTTTCATTCTCTTGAATGGTTTTATACTATTTTATTATGTTTGATATTATTGTGTACGAAGCTATGCTCAACTATTTCAAAGAAAGAGACATTGTGGTAGCTATTGTTGTCCCATCGCCACCACTGCAGTATGAAGGAAGACACCAAGTCGAGTAAATAGCCAAGCTCCACGCAGGGTCATGCTGCTGGGTGTGCCTGGGTGCCTCTGCCCCACCCCCATGCAGCATGGCAGAAGGTGCTGTGTGGAGGAAATCACCGAGCTCCACCCCAAATGGAGCTGCTGGGCATGCCTGAGCGCCTCAGTGCCTCTGGCCGCTCCCAGCCTCTACCATGTGGAGGAAGAACCCCAAGCTCTCCCCAGGCTCGCCCCACTAGGCGTGCCTGCATGCCTCTCCCCTCCCCCAGCCACTGCTGCTGAGTGGAGGAAGGCGCCATGTGAAGGAAGTCGAAGTTGCCACATGGAGGAAGCCACCGAGCTCTGCCTCGGCTCAGGCCACTGGGCGTGCCTTCGCGCCTCAGTACTTCCCTGCCACTGCCCTGCAAAAGGAAGACCACCAAACTCTGCCCTGGCTCAGGTAGCTGATCGGGCCTGCCTGTGTCAATGCCCTCTCACTGCTACTGCACAAAGGATGACTGCTGTGTCCCCTCCAGGCCCAGGCCACTGAGGCATGCCTGCGATCCAGCACACTCCTCTTGTGTGCTGACCCAATGGACCACCACACCCACCCTGGCTCGGCCTGCTGCCCTCGGCTACCCTCCCCATATCTTAAAACAAGCACCGCTGTGAAGGTTTGGCTCCCGCTCTCCCTCACAGAACATTGGACTGCGGTGGATTGGCAGTGCTGGTTTGACGGGAAACTTGGTGGCCCCTCGCCCAGACAGAGTACCCCGGTAAGTTCTGATCACAATGTACCCAACAATTGGGCAGACATCAACCATAGAGTAGGACCCTAGGAGGTACACTGCTGACAGTTTTGACTACTGGGACTAAATAACCAGATTTTGGCCCAGAAGGTGAAAATGAAAAAACGAAAAACCAAAATGCAATCTCAAACATCTAGTCCATTAGGTGCAAGAACAGGCAACAGAGAAATGGAGAACTTTAAAAGTCATACACCGGAAATCTCTGAAACGATAGCAAATGAAGTAAAGAAACAAATCCATGAGGCTATAGAGGAAATCAAATTAGAAGTAATGTCTTACATAAAGACAAAAGTAACAACCTTAGTAAAGGATTTGCTCAATGTAGCTAGGGAAGAAATAGATAAAAAAATATAGGAGCATGGGAAATTGATTGAAACCTTGAATGAACAAGGTAGAAAACAAGCAGAATCCATGAAACAGAGTCAAAGAGATATCCAAGAAACAAAAAATTCTATTGAAAGCTGGCAAAACCATTTAAATGAAGCTGAGGATAGAATTTCAGACCTTGAGGACAGGATCACAGATAGTGACCATGGAAAGATAGAACTTATAAAAACAACAAAGCAGCATGAAATGACAATCCAACAGCTTCAAGATGACACCAAGAGAAACAATGTAAGGCTAATAGGCATCAGTGAGGAGGCAGGAGACAATGCAAAGGACTTAACTAAGCTATTCACAGAAGTGATAACAGAAAATTTCCCAAACATAGGGAAAAAAATCTGACATACAAAGAAGTGAGGCATATAGAATGCCAAACAGTCATAACCAACATAAATCTACACCCAGACGTATAATAAAGATCCCAGACATGCAACATAAAAACAGAATACTAAAAGCCATTAGAGAAAAGACACAAATCACCTATCAAGGAAAGCCTATTAGAATCACGGCAGACTTCTCAGCACAAACCTTCAAGTTAAGACGAGCTTGGAGTGAAGTATTTCAAGCCCTAAAAGAAAACAGCTTTCAACCCATACTGATGTACCCAGCAAAACTGTCTTTCAGATTTAATGGAGAAACAAGATACTTCCGTGACAAAGAACAACTGAAGAAATTCATATCTACCAAACCAACCCTAGAAAGAGTATTGAAAGACATACTAGAAAGAGACAGAAATGACCACAATCTCCAGAACAACAACAGAAAGAAACCACCAGCCTGGACAAGAAATTAAACAAGGGATGAAAGTGGGAAACCAACAACAGGAACATAATATGGCAAAGTCAAGCCAGTTCATATCAGTGGGCTCAATATGGGCTCATATAAATGGGCTCAATTCACCTGTCAAAAGAAGCAGGTTGACAGAATGGATCATGAAACGGGACCCCACAATATGCTGTATACAAGAAACACATCTGACTCAAAAAGAAACTCATAGACTAAAAGTCAAAGGATGGAAAACAGTATTCCATGCAACAGGAACCCAGAAAAAAGCAGGGGTAGCTATTCTGTTTGCAGACAAAGTGAACTTCAAACCTAAAAGGATTAAAAGAGAGGCCACTACATACTTGTAAGTGGAAAACTGCAAGAGGAAGAACTAACAATTATAAATTTATATGTACCAAATACAAGAGCACCCAACTATATAAGGCAAATACTAATGTACATGAAAAAGCAAGTACACAAGAATGCAATTGTAATAGAAGACCTTAGCACCCCACTGTCACAAAGAGATAGATCAACTACACAAAAAGTCAGCAAATAAATAACTGAATCACACCTGTGAATGAATGGTCTTAGTGGATGTTTACAGAGTGTTTCACCCAACGACATCAGAATATACATTCTTCTCAGCTGCACATGGGACATTCTCCAAAATAGACCATATATTAACTCATAAAGCATTCTTAACTAAATTAAAAGGGAATGAAATTATCCCATGCATAATATCTGATCATAGTGCACTAAAATTGGAAATCAATGGAATCTTATTTTAGAAAAGCAAGAAAGGAGTGTGAGCAGTAGGAAATGTGAGTGCCTGACTTCTCAGTTTCATACAAAGGTTCAGGTTTCTACATGGAGTGATAGAGTGGTATCCATAGGAAAGGCCTTGGCTGCCAGACCCAACAGAGGCTTCACCTAGTGACGCTGGCTCAGCCTCAGGTGCTCTGTGAGTCGGGAAACTCTGCTCAGTACTCTGGAGTTGATTTGGATTGGGGAAATTGACTCTTGCCACTCTGTTCACAGGAATGGAAGTGTAAAATGAGTTTCCTGTTTTAAATTTTACAATGTGAACCAGAATTCTGCTGTTGGTAAAACCAACATATTCTCTCTTGTAATGTAAAAGGTAAATGATAAGCAGGAAAAAAAAATGATAAACAAAGATTCTTGGCCTAGATAGTACAATTATGGGTGGTGTTTATTTTCTTTTCAGGGATGATTTGTATTAAAATTTCTACCACATATTGCTTTTTCTAATCAAAATGAAGAAGGCAATAAAAGCAATATCTAGGGCCAGGGATATAGCTCAGTGGCACAGTGCCTGCCTGGCAAGATCAAGGTCCTGAGTTTGGTTGCTAAAGCAAAACAAAACAAAACAAAACAAAACAAAACAAAACAAGGCAATATCTAGTAGACATGATGAAAATAAAAAAGACATCACTTGTTAGACAAGTTGTTCACAAGACATTCAATTATTATATGAATTGAAAAGAAAGCAATCCTCCCTAATTCATTCTTGGAGGCAAGTATTACTCTGATACCAAAACCAGAGAGAGACCCAACCAAAAAGGAGAACTATAGGCTAATCTCACTAATGTACATAGACACAAAGATTCTCAGTAAAATACTAGCAAACAGAATGCAGCAAGTCATCAAGAAGACGATACATCATGACCAAGTGGGGTTCATTCTAAGAATGCAGGGATGGTTTAACATACGCAAATCAATAAATGTAATACACCACATCAACAGAGCCAAAAACAAAAACCACATGTATTGGTTCTATAGTATAGCTCCCTGAGTTTAGGATAGATAATTTTCTGGGTGAATGTATTATTTATATATAGACACACAGTCAAACACACACACACACACACACACACACACACACACACACATTTGTGTGTGTGTGTGTGTATATATATATACACAATATTATATATATACTATATATACTAGTATATAAAATAGTATATATATATACACTATATATAGTGCATATATATAGTGTGTATATATATATAGTGTGTATATATATACACACACTATTTTACTTGTGCTTTTGCTTACAAAGATATTTCATTAACATTATAGGTTGGAATAGCTCTTCCTCACTTTACCATTAAGACTTTTGTGGTTTCCCTCCAAAGGAGGACATTAAAAAATTAATCAAAACTTATTTGGGGTTAATTAAGATCTGTTTATTAATATTGAAGCAAATATGTAGCAATGTCTTCTATTTTATTTTACCCTGGAGAAGAATCTCTTCCTTTGGGCCTGTTACCCAGTGTCAGTCAGTAGTATGTGTTCATTTTAAATACCAGATGAATGGCAGAGAGGGATAGATAAAGGAACTCTTATTCTGTTCCTAGGAAATCTATACTTTTGGAAGAATACTGGGACAAGGGAGTTTTGGAATGGTCTTTGAAGCTACAGACAAGGAAACAGACACTAGGTGGGCCATTAAAACAGTAAATAAAGAAAAGGTAAGGCTTATTATAAGAGCTTATGCTGAGATCCTGGTGCCAGTGCTAAATAAATGGGGGGAGCACCGCATTCACCCTAACATCAGCTCTGTCTGGTTCTAGGGGCCAGGCCCTGGACTGACCTACTGGAGCAGAGCATTCTCTGCCCACTTGGAGAGGGACTAGTTCTTGAGCTCAGTAGATAAGTGCTGTCTAGAAAAAGCTCATGAAGGGCTAATATAACAAGTGTAATTATGTGTCCTGGGTGACTTCAATCATTTTACTCTCAACAAGTGTAATCAAATAGGTAAATTTTTCCAGAGTGAGTTGAACGTAAAGGCTGGTGCTCAGTATGTGTAGGTATAGGGCCGTGGGCTACAGATATTTTCGGTAGAAGCGCATTCTAATGCTCTGCCCTGTGTTGTTCTGATACACAGGAGTTTCTCCTGTCCTTCCCTTTCACTCAGCTCCCTTGTTCCTCACCCTTGTGTAATTCTGTTTCTTCATCCTGCCTGCTTCTTCAGTTTGAGTCGCTTTCCCACATGTCTGTGTAGCATACTGTTTACTCATAACCACTGTATTCCTCACTGCATTTCCTATCAGAGTGGAGAAAAACTGGGCTTCTCTTTAGGCACAGTCTAAGGCTTCAGATTTTATACTTGGATCATTTTATCAGCTTTAAAAAATTTCTTTGAGGAAAAAACAAAACATTATGGTGCTTTCTTCTCAGATTTGAGATGATAGCTATAACATTTATAAAACTAAATAGCAGGTGTTATGTATTCCTTAAAACAAACTATGGCACTTAAAATGAACTATAGCAAACTATAGCAGGTTTTATGTATTCCTTAAAACAAACTCTGTACTTCTTAAAACAAACTATAGTGCATGCTTGTAATCCCAACACTTGGGTGGCCAAGGCAGGAGCTTTGCCATGAGTTCAAGGCCAGCCTGGGCTATATAGTGAGTTCAAGTCTAGCCAGTAGTGCATAACAAGACCCTGTCTAAAAAACAAAACAAACACACAGACAAAAAACCCCAGACAAACAAACAAACAAACAAAGCAAACAAAAGCTAATTTCTCCCTAAAGTTTAGTATGGGAAAATATCAGTCTTGAAGCATTTAAGAACTTTTCTAGAAGTTTTAGAATTCTTTAGAACTATAGATGGCATCCTACAGTGCTAGCTAGAATGCTATTTCTGTTGCTTTCTTGATGTCAGGTAGGTTAGAGTTTCGATTTTACTGTACATATACCTACTTGTGACTTTAGTAATTAATCTTTCATACCTATATTGATGTTGAGAGTTTATAGGAAACTAAGGCAGTAAAATGAAATTTACTAGTCAATATATGAATTGGTTGCATATTGTTGTATTTTATAATAATAAAGACATTTGAGGAGGTACATTGGAATAGATTTGGGATGGGTATTAGGAGAAATTATGGCAACTTTCCATATCAGTGTGGTCAAAGAAATTCACCCTTTTACTATTTTTAGACATCAAGATTAACCCTACAATATGCTTGCATCCTGCCTGGGTAGGGTAAAGTAGGATGGTCAGTAGTCTACTTATGCTAAAATACTAAAGGTTGAAGAGTAAGGCAATTAGAAGCAGAAATGATCCTAGGTAAAATTCTAATTAGATAATTTTCGTTTTGTGATCAGTCCCTTTCTTTTAGGAATCATTACTATCCTCCCAAACTGGGGGTGGGTGGTGGGTAGAGAACTAGGTCTTTTTGTTTTCTTTTTCAAGGATACTTTTAGATGGAAATGAGGCCCATAAAGGAGGACAATGCTTATCCTCAAGTACTGACAACTTCAGTATCAGTAGCTTTGATGATTTTGGTAGGTAGTGGTAGTGGTGAGGGTAGAGAAAACTCCTATAGTAGAATTTCTTAGATGACAGGTAGACAAGCAGTTACCTATGCTCTGAATGAAGTTTTTGAAACCCTGAAATGTTTTTGTCTTTAGTTTTGCTGTCAGGCATAGTAAGGGTTACATGCTAGGAGATAAAGTTTGGTTTAGGTTGGTCTGAAGACTAGGACTGAAGGTGAGGTTTCTTTGTCTTGTGTTGACAGAGGGAGCAGGAAGCAGTATAATGCAGTCAAGTGTAGAGTCTTATTGTCTATAGCTTTTTTTGATATGTATAAATTAAATCAAAACAAAATAAAATAAAAACATTTTCTTATTAAAAAACCTTTTCCAATAGATATCTTTGGAAGATTTTGTTTTAATTATGCTAACATGAAAGAATCAACATGATTTTGAAGGAAATACCAAATAGTGTATTAAAAACTGGAATGATTTTGGGAAGAGACACATGACATATTGTAGCTAATTCATAGAAACAGGTATGAGGTAGTTGTGGTATGGGGCCAAATTAAATAGAATTTGAAATTGAACAAAGGAAAGAAGGGGCATAATTTAATCTGATCATATAATAAGCTGCCTGGGATCATTTGAAAAAGAAACTTCTCAAGAAATGTAGAAAACAGTAGAAAATAACTAACTTTTGTATTGAGGAAGGTAAGCGTAATAGTCACATGTGAAATCTGTGCTTCTTCATTGATTAAGGCTGGAAGCTCTGCTGTGAAGTTACTTGGACGGGAGGTGAACATCCTAAAAAGTGTAAAACATAAGCACATCATACATTTGGAACAAATATTTGAGACGCCTAAGGTAAAGTTCCATCAGGTGCTGCATTTTGGAAGTTATTATTATTATAAAATGAGTATCATTCCATTCTGAAGCAATCCCTGTGGGGCATAGTTGCTCATGTCCTTGGCATGAGTCTGTCACTGGATATTGATGAGAACATTCTGGAGGACTTTTATTATTGATTGTATAATTAGGTGTCTGATGATTAGACTGATGGCTTTTGTAATATGTTCTGGTGGCATGTTGGAAACAAATGTTTAAAACTGGAACAGCTTCACGTACAATTAATAGTGATTAGAGCTTCCTTGGAGATGGCCTTCCTCGTGGTTTAGTTTTCAGGCTCTTCATCAGAGTCTGTTGGAATATTGTCACACTTTTGAAAGTTTAGCTTGATAACAAAACTTGGAATTATGTAGAAAATAGTTTATCATCTGTGTCTTTTCAATATGTTTTATCTTATTTCATCTGCAGAGGTTATGATTCTTCTCTGTAAATGGTTGTAATTTTTGTCTAGAGTAA
Source organism: Dolichotis patagonum (assembly GCA_004027295.1). Lineage (NCBI taxonomy): Eukaryota > Metazoa > Chordata > Mammalia > Rodentia > Caviidae > Dolichotis > Dolichotis patagonum. The sequence goes on along the minus strand of PVJX010011944.1, from coordinate 20,709 downwards.
TTCAAATGCTTTATTTTTCATTCTGCCTCTAGAGTGTTGTAGGTTTGGGTCTTTCTCTGCTTGGGAGCCATGTAAGGTATTGGTTAGAAATGTGGACTCTAGAGTCAGATTGCCTGCACATTTGAGTCCTGATTCCACTGCTCATTATCCATGAGACCATAGACAAGTTAGTCGGCCTCTCTCTATCTCATTCCTCATCTGTAAAATGGATTTAATAGTAATGCTTACTTAACTTTTGTTGTTGAAAGATTAAATGGGACACTGTTAGAACATCTGTCTTATTAAATGTTAGTGTTGTTTGTTTTGTTTGCCAGTCTTTATGATAGTAATAGTCAATTTGGGTTGTTTGATTTATTAAGAGTGCTTGATAACAGTTAAAGATCACAGTTGTCACTCATGGGAATAGTATATGGAATACGAAAACATCAAAAGTTCTGTCTACCCTTTTCAGTTGTAGGTTGTGATTATTCCCATCCTGCATCTCCCTCTCTTCTTTTTGCAGTGCTGGGCTCAAACTCAAAACTTCATGCACATTAAGTGTGTGCTACACCACTGTGCTGCACCCCAACATCAAGTTGTGATTTCTTTTGTCTCCTAACATGCTTTGAATAGTTTTGTTCTTTGTCTAAATTTTAAGCAATTTGATAAAGATGTGTCTTGATATAATCCTCATGTCTCTTGTGCTTGGGGTTCATGGAGTCTGTGAGTTTATCGAATTCATCAAATTTAGGAAATTTTGGCCATTATTTTCTCAAATACTTTTTGTTTCTTTGTACCATTTTGGGGACTCCAAGTACATATAGAAGATTGTGTGATAGTGTCCATAGAATGCTGGTGCCGCTGTTCACTCTTTTCAATAATTTTTCTTCTTCTCTTTTTATGATTTCTATTGCTCTGTCATCAGATTTAGTAATCTACTATCATATTACATGTACTATTAATCTCTTCCAGTGTAAATCTTTTATACATCTATTCCACGTGACTATTAGCATACTCAATCTTTCATCCTTCTTAAATACAATATTATAATGTCTTTTTTCTAATTTTATTGTGTGTATCATTTCTAAGTCAGTTTAAGTTGATTAAATTTCTCCCTTCCATTCTTTTTATGCCTTGTATTCTTATTGATTTTTTATTGAATTCTAGACATTATGAATTTTACCATTTCAGATGCTGGGTGTTTTATATTCATTTAAATATTCTGGATGTTTTATTTTCTTATAAATATTCTTGAACCTTATTTTAGCATATACAGTGATTAAGTCACTTGTAAACAGTTTGGCACTTTTAAATCCTGCTATAAATTTAGTTAGGTGATACTAGAGCAATCTTGATTATTCTAGAACTAATTTTTCTCTACTACTGAGATATGACTCTTTTGGGTACATATACTCTTCCCAGTATCTCATGAATTGTGAGATTTTTCACTCTGGCTTGTGGGAATACACACTGTTTCTGGATGTGTATAAGCTTAAATGATTGTTCTCCCTGTTCCTTTTACATGGTTATTTTCCAAGCCTTGGCAAACAACCATTTGGTGATTAATATCCTGTTGAAGACATGAAGTAAATCTCTGGAGTTTCCTCTTTTTGATGCTGTCATGTGAATTTTAATTTTCCTGGTCCTGTTGGACTCCCTCCTCCACCTCCTCAACTTCATGGAGGCTGCTGAGGTCTGCTTGGATTTCCCATTCCAGCCCCGTGGTCTAGAAACTTTTTCCAGACAAAAAACTAGGGCCTTCTATAGGGGGTTGGCCTTTCCCTCTCTCTCTCTCTCTGTCTCATCACTATTCTATGTAGCCTTATATCTAAAGTCTGAACATTGTTTTATATATTTTGTCCAGTTCTTAAGGTGTTTCAAGCAGAAGTAAGTCTAATCTGTTACTGTATCATGGATATTAGTGGAAATTCAAGTTTAGAAGTTTGAAGGCACAGGAAACCTTCATTTGTGATTATCTTTTTGTGTGTACTGCTCATCCTTGATTCACCTATGTATGCCCCTTCTACTCTATTAAATCCAAGTAAATGTCTAAACTTTTCATTAAAGCCATTTTTAAGGCAATTACTGCCTAATTGATTATTTTAACACAGATCATTCTGGCTATACTATGGTTTCTTGTGAATCTAAATGTTCTCCAGATCTATGCAGTTGTTTTTAGTAATTATAAAACAACTTGTTTTATAGGTTTTATTGCTATAATTTTGATCAAATTACATATTTTAAATTGATATCAATTTATATTATAACCACTGTTAGTGCAACTTTTCCTTTGAAAGAGTTCACTTATCATTTCGTTTACCAATGATCCTATAGTGCTGCCAATGAAAAATATGGCTCAGTTCAAAGGCTTAGTTATATGTCAGACTTTGCAAATATGTTTGTAATTCCAGCAGCCTGAATGTCAATGAATCAGGATTGTGAGTATAAGAAGAAAGGTTGTTAACCTCCTCTTCATGCTTTAAGGCTTACTGATTGAATACAGAAATTACATTAATAGTAGTTCTAAGAACAGAACTGGATCTCAAAATATTAAGAACAGCAAAAATCTAGCAGCAGAGGAACGAGAATGTGGAGGGTAGTCTGTGCCTAAAAACAGCACATATGGAGAAGACCTGCATTTTAGTTACCTGAATCTTTTTGACTGAATAGATGTCTTGATTGTTTTAATACCTAAAGAGATCTTAATATGCCTCAAATGAAACAGCAAATAAGGAAGAGGGATTTCATCCATGGCTTCTCACTACAATACCCAATTAACCAGTGAGTCCCACTGTTTATTCCTCCTACATATTTTCACATCTTTTTCTTCTCTCCTTTTTTGTCTCCATTCTGAGCCTTACATCTATTCCTATTAACAGAAGTTAGTATATGACAGCCTATGAGCTAAATCTGGCTCTGAACATTTTTGTATGGCCCATAAGCCAAGTTTTCTACATTATCAAATCATTGAAAAAATGTAAAAGAGTAATATTTCGTGACATGTGAAAATTATATGAAGCTCAATTTTCCAAGTCCGTAAATAAAGTGTTGCTGTCTTGTTTATGGCTGCTTTCTTGCTGCAGCAGCAGAGCTGAGTAGTTGTGAGAGACTTGTGTGGCCTGCAAAGCCCACAATATTTACTTTCGGGTTTGGCCTTCACAGAAAAATTTTGTTGATCCTTCCTATACAGTACCAGTAGAGTATTCATTTAGAAATGCAAAACTGACAATACTACCACATAACTTCCTGCCTCCACTAAAAGTCTTTAGTGACTTCTTGTTGCATATGGGAAATGAAATCTATACTCCTTAGTATGATATCCAAGACACTTTACAAACTGGTACTAAACTGTTCTTATTAGCTTTACTCCTCACCACCCTACCCTTCCTCACCCTTCCAAGCTCCCCATGCTATTAACACAGAGATGTTTGTCATTCTTTTAACAACCAGTGCTGTTTCAAGTTTTAGAACCCATTTCATGTGTTCTGCCTTTTCTTCTACATTCTCTACCCATAAATCCCTGTTCCGCATTGACCCTGGCTATAATGTCTTTCCTCAATGAGAATTCTTTAGGCAGAAGCTGCCCCATGGCATTAGTACTTGGCACATGACATTGGAATCGTAACTATACTGTGGGCTTCTTGAGATACAGGCTACTTTGCATACTTTGTTCCTCCAGAAACAGTATCTTTTAGGTAATAGATAAAATATTTTAGAATGAACAAATTGCTGTTAAGATTGTAATCATATATGTAATATGTAACATTTTGAATATACTCAGATATGTAACTTTTTTTCTCTTTTAAATGCATAATGTCAGAAAATGTACCTTGTGATGGAGCTTTGTGAGGATGGAGAACTCAAAGAAATTTTGGATAGGAAAAGGCATTTCTCAGAGAATGAGACAAAGTGGATCATTCAAAGTCTTGCATCAGCTATTGCATATCTTCACAGTAAGGGTAAGAAGAGGACCAGCCCACTCACTGATTCTGTGAATGGAGATAGCACTTTTAAGAGTATCTGTATTCAGGATTCATACTTACATAAATAGCACTTGATAATAAAGAAGATTTGTTATTTATTTTATTTTTTACTTTTATTTTCAGATATATTTTAATTAGAAACAAGGCACGTATACAGACAGTTACACATTTGCAGTACAGTTAAACTGTTAAACAGTTACATTATATATGGACAAGGAAGCAGTTATAAACATTTCTACTCAAAAGTTTGAAAAGCAGCTAATAGTATTAAGTGAAAATTAGACAAATAATGTTTACATTCCTTGTGTGGAGTTGCCACAAACATGTACTAATACAAATTAAAATTCAAAACCATCAGAAATTAGAAAAAGAGTCTCTTTTTGCTCCCTCGTAAAGAGCTGCTTTGCCCATTGCTGAATTCTTGGACCCAGCAGTGTCCTCAAAATTCTGACAACGTTTTGATTCCTTTTATAAGCAGCCTTTTAAATTTTGTTTGCTTCTTTGTTTCTTAAGTTGCATATTAGATCCTTTTTCTATGTTTGAAATTAAAATATTTCTGGGTGTTGATCCTGATTTTCATTGGAATATAGTAGTTGAGCTCAGTCTCCAAACCAATCTCCAAATTTTAAAGGAACATTTCTTTATCTTCATTATTATTCCCAATAAATTAATTTTCCTCTGTAAGTTAAAAATTAGATAAATTAATAATAAAGGTGAGATTTTCTAAAACACAATATTAATATTAACAGTATTACAATACATGTCTAGGTTAGTGGTCTAGGAAAGCTTTTAGAGCTTTCAGTGATACAAACAGCCCACTACAGCACATATGCCATCGGTTTACCACCACTAGTCTTGGTTTTTCTTGTTTTTAGTAATTTTAGACTTTATTTTTTGAGCAATTTTATATTCTCAGCAAACTTGTTAGAAAATACAGAGCCTTCCCTGTTGTTCCCACTCCACCACGTGCAAACCTTCCCCAATATTAAATTCCACACCAGAGTGGTACACTTGTTGTTACTGATGAATGCACATTCATACAGCACTATCACCTAAAATCCATAGGTCATGTTAGAATTTACTCTCAACACTAAACGTTCAATGGATTTTGACAAATGTGTGATGACATTTATCCACCATTATGGTCTCATACAGACTAGTTTTACAATATTTTTAAATCAACTTTTAAATTGTATGCTATTATTCTAATATCTTTATTCTTTGGGCTTACGGGTATTGCTTTGCCTCACACTACTTCTTTTTTTCTTCAAGGTTATTTTGGCTTACGTGTGACTTTAGAACTTTCTCATTGTATAGATAAAGAAAAAGTTTGCTCCAGAAAGGTGCAGTGACATAGTTCAATGTGGTAGAGCTGGTACTGGGACCCTGTGGTTCCTTCAGCAGATACTTCCTGAGTACCTAGTGAACTGTGATTGGTTCTAGAGTCACAAATATTGAAATAGAAGGCCATCACTCCTCAAGAAATTCAAGCTCATGGGACCATGAGTATGGAAAACAACTTCTAATCCAGTATGCTAATTTCTTTAATGGAGAACCATATACAGTGCAAGGAGCATAGGAGTTTAAGTATCCATTTGATTTGAAAAGTCAGGAAAAAATTTAGAGAAAGTAATATATATATATATATATATATATATATATATATATATATTTTTTTTTTTTTTTTTTTTTTTTTTTTTTTTACTGGGGATTGAACTCATGACCTCACGCTTGGCAGGCAGGCACTTAGGCCATTGAGCTAAATCCCCAGCCCAAGAAAGTAATATTTTATTTGAGGGATACAAACTCAGTGAAAAAAAGGGAGGGCTTTCTAGACAGAGGGAAATAATTTTTGCAAAGGCTTAATATCTTTCCATAGTACATCCTTACCACCACTAGTCTAGGCTATTACCTAGGCAAGTAAACTATCAATTCAGTATAATTCCAAACAAAATTTTAATAGTATTTTCATGGAACTTGATAAGATTACTCTAAAATGGGTTACAATAGCCATGCAACAATAAAAAAAAAACAATAGGAGTGGAAATCTTGCCCTACCAAGGATCAAAGCATATTATAAAGAGGTGTTAATTAAAATGTGCAGAATTTATGTAAGAAAAGATCAGCAGAACAATAGAAGCAATAAAAATTCCAAAAATAAGCCCAGGGAATTGAGTAAGGGAACTATACATGATTAGGTATAATTGTCAGTCCAGGGCTCATTCAACTACTTTTTTCCAGGATTATATACACTTTTCAATTCTAAAGATAAGATGGCTAGAGCTATGAACTGAATCATGTTTGGCACATAATTATTTACATGAAAATAAAAATCTTACCTGAGTTTCTGCCTTGTTCAATGGAGATTTTGTGGTTTGGGGCTTTAAATTTTTTTTTTATTGTATAAAGGATAGAAAAATGTATAGTGATATTATAGAAAAATGTACTGAAACATAGTTTGTATATATGTAATCAAATTACAATATGTTACTATTCTTACGTTGACAGTAACATATGCATAGAGATAAAGAAATAATTCCCTGTTTAAAGACCTAAAAATATGAGAAACCTTGCTGGGTTCCTAAGTCTACCTCCCTTCTGGGAATGCCCAGCCTAGGCCAGGGTCCTTCATACCAGCAGGCCACTCATTATGAAGAGCAGTCAGCTGGGGCAATAGGGGAATGGGTAACGATAAAAGGAGACAAAGACAGTACCTCCTCGGAGTCAGAAATGCAAGGAGGAGTGTTTAAGTGAACAGAACAAGGAAGAATTATGTTTAGTCCCACTTAAAATTGTCACCAGCAAATATTAATCTATTAAATATCCTTACTATTTTTGACTTCTTTATTTTCCATTATTCATTCCATTTGATTTGTTGTTTATTTTCTTGGTAGATATAGTACACAGAGATCTAAAACTGGAAAACATAATGGTTAAAAGCAGCTTTATTGATGCTAACAATGAAATGAACTTAAATATAAAGGTAAGATATAAGAATGGGTGGTAAATGGTTGTCTATACACAGTTTAATAGCAAATTTGCAAAATATATCTTTTAGGATACAATATATCTTTTATCTTTTAAGCAGCCAGGAAATAAGTGGTTTGAGCTAAAAAATAAAAATGTCACAAAGGAGGTTGTAGCTGACAAGAATAATTTTACAAGTTAAGTGGTGTGACTATTTTTTAAAGTACATATTCATTTGGATGGTTCTAAATCATTAGTTAATAGCAAGCAAACAGATGCTCTGAATTCTAATTAATCTCAAAATTATGCCTGATAATTTAATGTAAATGTGTTACAGATTTAGAGTAAAACACACCTTGGTTGTGCTTTTGATAATTAATGCTACAGCCTGTATTTCTCATTGAAAATTTTCCTGGGTATTAATATTTATGTTTTAAGCACAATTAATGTGCCGAGTGTTTATTCTTGAAGATTTTATTCAAATTATGTTCCCTAATGTCAAATAAATGATAGGAGTCATTATTTATTACTCAGCACTTTAATAGTGAGTGCTTTTAAAATACATGAATGTGTTAATTTTGGAATAAAGTGTTGCCAGTTACTTACAGTCGCAGAAGCTGAGTCACAATGTAATGTAAAAAGGCTCAAGAGCATTATTGGTTCACACAAGTGAATGTCTTTGAGTAGGTGCATGTAAAACTCCATGAGGGCAGGAATTATGTTTGTCGTACTCATTCTTGGGACCTGGAGTAGTGCCTAAGACATTGAATATTCTTAATTAATATTTGACAAGTGAAGAAATTGAGTGGTCTCTAAAGAGTTCAATTGGGTTGTGAAATTTTCTGTGTATTTGATATCTGTACAGATTTTCTGTAGAGAAAGATGTACATCATAATGCTTCAAGTGGAGTATTATGAAAAATCAGGGAGAAATCGATCCATCTATTTAGAACAATATTGATATTGCATGTTAACTAGGAACATTTTCTTATACCATAAGATATCAGAAACTCGGTGGTCAGTGTTGACCCAGAGTCTGTATTTGTTTGTATGATCAATAAATGTGCATATATTTCTGCTTTCAGACCAAGAATGTTCTACCTTGGGAGGGAAAACCAAGGACACATTCTAAATATTTAATAAGCAAGTGTTTAATTACCAAGATTTAGAACGGAGCTGAAAGGCCGCAGTTGCAGCAGCAGGCCTCTAGTGTATTTGTAGTTATACTGTAGTCTTGTGGATTTTTCCTTGTTAATTTGCTTCTCATCGTTTTTAATAGTGTAGTAATTGTTTTAATTAGTATGCTGTAGAATCACAAAGGAAATAATAGTCAAGAAAAGATAGTATTTACCAATTACAAATAATTATAAAAAAGAGGCATATTTGTGAGTGCAGATAAAGGATAATTATTTGCATTTATAATGGTGCTTTAAGCTGGAACATAACTTGCATATCAGAAAAATAGATAATAAATACACTGAGGTTAGAATACATTTTGCAACGAAAGAACTTTTTTAGAAAACTTTATCTGAAGAATGATAAGTCCTTCTTTCAAGATACAGCTTCCTAATTTGAATGGGCAAATTTAATGAGCAGGCGTGAACAGTCTACATCATGGGCATTTGCTCACGATTTGAGGAGCCAAGCTTCTCTCTATTGAGTGTCTTCTCCATGAAGAGAGGTGGGTAGGGAGGGAAAGTCAGGCTTCTTGCTGCTCACACAAGGAAAGTTCTCACTCCGAGAACATCTGAGTAAATGTGATTGCAGTTGATGACAGTCCTGTCTTCAGAATGACTGGGCTCAGGACAGGCAAATGGGTGACTGTGCTGTGTTTCTTCTCCCAGGTGACTGATTTCGGCTTAGCCGTGCAGAAACATGGTGGGAGTGAAGCCATGCTGCAGGCCACGTGTGGGACTCCTATCTATATGGGTAAGTTAGTATACTTAACAGGATTGTTTTCTTTGTAAAAAAAAAAAAAAAGAAGAAGTCCAGCTAATGATGGATTATAATTAAATGATTTAATTTTGCGTTCATGACTTAATGGCCACTGATCAAGCTACTTTTTTTTTTTAGGTCAGATAATTTCATCTGTAGCATTTTTCTTTCTTAGTCTTTTTTTTTTTTTTTTTTGGTACCGGGGATCGAACTCACGACCTCGAGCTTGCCAGGCAGGAGCATTTTTCTCATGGTTCCTTCTCTTGAGGATTTTTGTAAATTTTATTCTTTCTCTAGGCTCTTCTTAAGGTTGTTTTATATCTTTTAGGTGATCATACCCCAGACATTGTTTTCATTGAATCATTCAAAAATCATGTAAAATTCTTTTAAATTTTTGCTTATTTCATTATCATCAAACAGTTTTCATGAAGACTGCTGACTAAATGTATTTTGTAAAGCACTCTATTACCATGTTTCTAAAAATGACTTTTAGCAGCTTTTATTAAAGTTTATTTAAACACCGTAAAAGATATTCAGTGATTTTTTTCACATAGTTATAGTGTTGTACAATCATTTCTGCACTCCAGTTTTAAAATGATCTTAGCCTAAAAAGTTCCCTCGTGCTCATTTATAATCAATCTCATTCTTATCCCTGTCCCAAGGAGCCATCAATATTTCTAGATTTCCCTCTTTTTTTTTGACATTTGTGATGGGTTTTTTTGGGGGGTTCTCTTTCGATTTTCCTCTTTTTTTGACATTTCTTATAGATGGAATCATATACTATGTAGTCTTTTATGTCTGACTTACTTTCACTTATCATAATAGTTTTGGGATATATTTATACTGCAGCATTTATCTGTAGTCTGTTCCTTTATATTTCCAAATAGTTATCTATTTCATGGATGTGCTGTATTTTATTTGCACACTTATTATCTAACAAACATGTGTATTGTCTCTAGTTCAGGACTATTTTAAATATGATGCACAAGTCTCTGTGATGACACATGGTTTCATTTTTCTTGGTAGCTATCTAAGAGTGAAATTGTTGAGTAATATAGTAGTGAACCTATGTAACTTTTTAAGGAACTCCCAAGTTTATTTTCCAAAATAGCTGTTAACCTTTCCACCAACAATATGTTTGGGTTCCAGTATTTTATGTCTTTGCAAAATGAAGATATCAATTTTTTCATATCCTTGTCAACTGTTGATATTAACTGTCTTTTTTAACTTCCTTAGTGAATGCATATTTATTGTACCCATCGAAATGATCATATTTCTCTTTAATTTTATTAATGAAGTAATTACGTTAATAGAGTTTTAAGGGTTAAACTATCTTTAAATTTTGGGATTGAACCATATGTGGTTTAATATATTACCTAATTCAATTCATTACCATTTTATTTAGACGCTTTGACTGCAACTTTCTTTATTTTGTGCTGCTCTTGGCATTTTCAGTGTTAGAGTTATACTAGGTTCATTCAAAAATTTTTTAAAATTCACTGTATGTTCATAAGCCTTTAAATAATAAATATTGCATATTAACTAGTTAATAGTTTGGCATTTTCCCTTAAAATGTTTTGGTCCCATTACCTTTGAGGATATGTTTCTGTTTTATTTTTTGTTTGTTTGTTTGTTTTTGTTTTTGGTACTGGGAATCAAACTCATGACTGCACGCTTACAAGGCAGGTGCTTATGCCGCTGAGCTAAATCCCCAGCTTTATTTTTTATTTATAGTAGATTATTCAACTTTTCTATATCTTGAATAATTCTCATAATTTGTTTTTATTGAAAATATTCATTTCATTGATATTTTAAGCTTCATTGGCATAAATATGCATATTGTATTTATTTACACTTTTAGATTTTTCTATATATCTTAGTTATAGCCCTTATTAATTCCTGATAGTTCTTAAGAGAGCACCATGAAGCAGTAGTAGCAATATGGTCTCTGAAGTTACCTGGGCAACCTTTAAGTCAAGCTCTGTCTGTACTTACTATGCTTTTGTCAGTTTCTCCTTCTGTATAACTGAGATTATGCCACTCATTTATCAAAAATTTGAGGACCTACATTATACTTGACACTTGTATGTATTGGAAATAATAGTGAATAAAAGATAACAATGTTTTGCCTTCATGGAGCTTAATGTTCCAGTGGTACAAATATTGAACAAGATAAAATAATAAAATATCTAACCTGTTAGAAAGAGGTGCTGAGGATAAAAAACAAAGAGGAGAATATGAAGTATTTATGTTGATAATCTTTCTTACTGGTTGGCATTAGAATTAAATGAGAAAGAACGTTTATATAGGGATTAACACAGTGCCTTGTACTTAGTGCTCAATTTTAGTTCTTATAATAATACTAACAATTTTAAAAATCAGATTTGTTAGTTAAGACATTTTATTGACCTTTTCAATAACCTGCTCAATTTTCAGTCTTCTTATGTTCTATGAATGCAATCGAAAGCTGTGTATTTATCTATGAGCCCTTCTTTGACTTTCCTTTGCTTTATAATAGTGTTCTAATTCTGGCTTGTCCCTTACTATATGGTAATTTTAGTTTTAGTCTCTCTCTCTCTCTCTCTCTCTCTCTCTCTCTCTCTCTCTCTCTCTCTCTTGGTACCAGGAATTGAACTCACAACCTCGCGCTTGCCAGGCAGGCACTTACGCTGCTGAACTAAATCTCCGGCCCCTAGTTTTAGTCTTTTAAAATCCAATAATTAATTAGAAGTGACTTTAGAATTTTTCAAGGTGATTGGGATGTGTTATGTGATAATGAATGTGTGCGAGTTTTCCTAGATTGCTTCCATTCATCTGTAAGAGATAGTTACTGAAGTCATCTATCACCACAGAGCTTTATATAAGTATAATTTACATATAGTAAAATGACACATTTTAAATGTAATGTTCAATGGGTTTGATAAATTTATGTACTCAAGTGATCAACATCCCAGTGAAAATAAAGAGCATTTCTGACTGCATAGAAAATTCTTTTTTGCCTTTCAGTCAATTCTGTGCTTGGGTCCTAGTAACCACTGATGATTTCTGTCACCACAACTCAGTTTTGCTTGTCTAGAAGGTTATATAAATTGTATCATATAGTATATACTCTTTTGTATCTGTGTTCTTTTCTGTCCTGCATAATGATTTTGAGGCTTGATACATGTTGTCATATCAGTAGCGTATTAATTTTTATTGCAGAAGAGTATATGTAGTTCATTATTGTTGGTTTTTTTCCTGCTTGATGAATAAAGTTTTTAAATTGTGTTATCTTATTTGGGAAAAGGCTACTTTAGATTCTGTTCATATCCTCTTGTTGGCAAAAGACATCTGGTCTGTAGTTACATGGGGAAAATATATCCAAGCACCCTGAGTTTTATGCCTGCTTATTAGTTGTCTACACTGATAACAAGTGAGCGAACAAGAGAGAAGACAGATGGTTTGTGGAGCTTTGCTGACTTCCTAAATGATTCCTTGGCACAGTTATTCTGGCTTCTGCCTCCCTGAGGGCTGGGATGACAGTGCAAGTAGAAATGCCCCTGATAATTAAGAACATTCTGAAAAAGTGAAGACGGGGAATTCCTACCCACTGCTGTGTGATGCATCAATATGGCAAGCCTTCCCTGAATCTAGTCACAGAATTTGCCCTGTGATAGACACTCAGCCATAAAACAACTTGCACTTTACTGATTCAATATTTAAAGATATTCAAGTGAAGTTAAAGAATACAATTATAATAGTTACTTAAAGGAAAATGTTAATTAGTGAATTTCCAATTGTTTGGAGACAGATTGTTGTTAATTTTAGCGAAGTTTTTTCTTATGCTTATCTTTTGACTTCTATTTGTTGTCTTTTTATTCCTGTAACAATAGGTACAGAAAAAAAAGAAAATGAAATGGTATTTGCTTTTTGTAGCTATTATAAGAGGTTGTGTGTGTGAATGCATGTGTGCATGTGTGCCTGTGTGTGCATGTGTTGGGGAAATTAAAACTTTTTTTTTAAAGATAAAGGCATACCTTTTTCATGGGAGGCTTTCTGAAGCTGTGTGACTTTAGGCAACTCAACATATATATCAAGCTTAGTTTTTACTGACAGAGGGAGTCAAATGCCTACATACCTAGCTTACAGGATTATTAAATTCATACAAACAAAAATTTATGCAAAAGTACTTCGGAAATTTTGAAGTTCTATTGAAATATATACATGTACTTTGTTTATAACTTTGCTTCTTTTTTTTCAATAAAGAAAGATATCTTCTCTCTAGCTATAGAAGTAAAAATGAGCATTTTCCCACAGTATCTTATGTGACTTTAAAAAAGTCAGCCATTGTGAAAAAAATCTAATCTTTATAAAATGTACTACCTTAAAGTTAAAAGAATGATGCCCCATTGAGAAGGTTGTTTCAGGGAAGCTTACTGTGAGTACTGTTGGAAAGCAAGGAACCTAGAATCAGGGAATTGCAAACACTTGGGACCTAGTCCCATCTTGTGACATGGCTTTTTGGATCTGGTCTTTTAGAAGCTATCTTTGTCTTGGAGTTTTCATTTAGAAAACGTGGAAAATAATTTCTTTTCTGTCATGAGAGTATTATGATGTTATTATTATTATTATTATTATTATTATTATTCTTTTACTAAAGAGATATATAGCCATTTAGTTTCTCTGTGAATTCAAATTTTTACATGTTGGGCTTATTTTAAATTACATCTCCTTAAGGCATATATTCAATCTATTTTGGGGAAAGGGCTGAGATATGGTCTTCTACTATAACCACACAATCTTTGCAAAATCACTTCTTAACAATTTCACAGGAATAAAATTAGTACATTTAGTTATACATTTTTAAGCCATCGTTCCATTAGAAGCTAAATGATAGGAGTGAGGATACAGTGACATCAATTGTTAAGGCCTGTACATTATTCATTTAACATCTGCTGCTGGTTCTTTTTTCCCTATGGGGGAATAAATTACAACACACCAGCACATTTTTCATGCTTTGTGTTTAAGTATTTAAAAGTCATTTATTGTATTATTAACATTATTTTATTTTTGCTTATTTGGCAGCACCTGAAGTTATCAATGCCCACGACTATAGCCAGCAATGTGACATTTGGAGCATAGGTGTCATAATGTACATTTTGTAAGTAGCCTGCTAAATGTACAGCTGAAAATGAATGGATAGTCTCTGATAGTGGAAGGACATGGATTTTAGATTAAAACTGAGCAATATATTTTTAAAAGTGATTAAAAAACCAGTTGAAAAGTTGTTCTAAAGCTCTGTTATTAGTTGTTAGATTCATCCCTTAGGTATTTTTAATACTGTAAATGTGAGCTTTCAGCTTTGCTTTTCATTGATCTATAAATGTAACAATACGCTGTATGGTCAGAGCAAAGTTAAAACTGTCTTTAACACCTTCTTGATTCTTTGTTGCAATCCAAAAGCTTCTTTGTATTTTCCCATGAAATTTGTAGCACATCAGATACTGCCACCTGTCCCTGCAGCTGCCCATATGGGCACATGTGGGGAGTGGGCACTAACTAGAGAGAGGTTTCTCCAGGGTCTAGGGATGTTCTCTAGTTTCCAGTTCTCTTAATGCTAATGAAAACCATAGTAATTCTTGTTTTTATTCTCTTTCACTCTTATGATCAGTCAAATCTCAAGTCTTGTGCATTTTTTCCTTTGAAATGTTCTTACCTATTCTTTCATTTCTCTTTGTAATCCTTTTCTAAAATAGTCCATGGTCTTTCTTATTATTCTGCCTATCTCTGGTTACCCTTCCCAGTTCATTTGTTACAATGCTGTCAGGATTGCCTTTCTAAATCACAAATCTGGTCATACTACTTCCATGATTGAAAATCTCTGTTATTTACTTCTTGTTACTGAAAACTATCAGAGCAACCTGTCACGACACAGCTTAGCAAACTTTTCATGTTCCAACTCTAGTGTGCCTTACCAGGCTTGGGCTGGGTGTGTCTTTCTGTATACACCTACTCTATTCTGTGACAACCTAGGCCACTCCATTCACCTCCTTACTCAGATATCCTCTGCATTGCATGCTGTTGCTGTGTGTGTGTGTGTGTGTGTGTGTGTGTGTGCACATGCGCACTTCTCTTCTCTACAAACCTACTTCCTGGGTGGACCCAACTCAAACATTAAAGCTTTTTATTTCCCTAATGTCTGTCCTACCTCAACATAGTTATTACATTTACTATATATTTTCCTTCTACATTCCACACAAGATTTAAGACATCATACAAAAATACATGGAAAACATTTATATTTAAATGAAAAATAATAAAATGGGAGTATTTAGTCAGGAAGGTCTGCATAACCTAAGATGCATATGTTCACACTTTGATGTGTGAATAATAACACATTGTAAAATGAGTTTATATTATACTATTATTATATATACTGTATCTAGTTTCTTTACTCTAAGTTCCTGAAGAACAGGTATCTTAGGTTATTTACCTTTGCACTCTTGGCATTTGATACACTAATAGGTGCATATTTGGTTCTGCATATGTTTGTTAAATTGAATTACATGAATTGTCTGAGCAGTGTTCTGAAAAGTCAGTGACCTTTGTTCTGCCTCTCAGTAAATATGAATATTTTTTGATACAACATTGGTTTCATGGTTATATTGGAGATTTCACTATGCAGTATGTCATCTCATTGGTTTCTAAATACTGACATCACAGTACTTACATTTTCACCATTTTGTGAAATGGAATATGCAGGCAGTAGAAATTGGATGATGTGTTTGTTGCTATAACTCAATTGGTCAACCCACTTCATTGCTTAGGTACTATAAAGTATAAATATAGTCATAATATTTTTGATCATTGTTTTGTACTGATTAGAATCCTAGTGCAAAAACTCTGAGCCTCCATCTTTAATTATTTAAAATTGTTCTTTTATACTTTTAAGACTTTCTAGATGTACAAGTCAAATATAGTATGTATTATGAAATATTACAAAATTCGTTTGATGTCTTCTTAGTTTGAATTTGGTGTTAAGGAAAGTAAGTGAATTACAATTTTAAAATCTTTCTCTTAAAGATGGAATTTAAATTTTTCTGCTGTATAGTGTGGCTCCATATCATCATAAGAGCATCTTCTTTTCTTTACAGTATACTCTT
Source organism: Dolichotis patagonum (assembly GCA_004027295.1). Taxonomy (NCBI): domain Eukaryota; kingdom Metazoa; phylum Chordata; class Mammalia; order Rodentia; family Caviidae; genus Dolichotis; species Dolichotis patagonum. The sequence continues at coordinate 4,704 of PVJX010011944.1, read as the reverse complement.
AACTTAGCTAATCAATGTGTATTCTTTATGCTGTCTGAGGCCAGTGGTATTATAGATAATTTCCTTTACCAAGAGTAAAAGCATATTACTTTCTTTAGGGAGGATATTTTTTTGTTTATCAGTTATGTTGGATTCATCTCTACTTAATTGGACAATGATAACATACTTTCTCAAGGTGAAATTAAAGTAAATAAATATTCTTTATAGTTACTATCTTCTGTTGTTTAGATTCCAATGAATGTATCAGAAAATAATAGGAAAATTTTAAGAGGTATTTTTCATGTCTTAGATTCTTTTTTTCTAAATATGAGAGAAAATTGCTGTCATAAAATTCTGTACACTGCTGAGTGACCAACCACTAGATACATTTTGTGTAAATAAAATTGCAAAGATAGAAAAAAAGTGGAATTTAAAAAATATAGCCCTTAAGCTATAGTTGCATGATCATCAGGCAATGCAGAGGCAGCTAAGAAATTGTTAGATGTGCATATCACTGGTTGATAACAGACTCAATGAGCTGGGCTATTGCTGGCCTACACTTGTTATAATATATAGTAATTGTCCATGAGGCAATTTTTTTTGCCTTTTTGTTTTCTATGGCCTTTTAAATTGCAGTTTTAAACTAAACATTGGCAATGTGAGTAAGATGAGAGAAGAGAATGTCAGAATGGTTTGCAGAAATAAAGTGTTAAGGGTTTGCCTAACAATTTGGTAAGTACTGATCTAACAAGAACCTACTGGTAAATGAAAAACTTTATTTTCCAGCCTACCTTCATGAACTACTAGGATGAAAGTAACTATATCCCCTGGGAAATCATCATCGTCATCATCATGATCATGAAAATTATTTATCAAATTTTGACTTATTCAGAAAATGTTCCTGAATTATATTTTTAAACAACATGAAAAATATAACTGAGGAAATCAGTAAAAATATGTTAAAATACTTGGAGGTTATTATACTAAGAATAGCAGTTTGGAAAGTGGAGTGGAATTATGCCATTTTATTTTTTAATAACAACATGTGAAAACATCCTGAGATTTGAAGAGCAAACATACAGAGTTACCTCTGTAATGAATCTAGCTCCAGTTTTTGTCTGGTTGTTATTAGATGCCTCTGGGTGTTGTTCACAGGGGTGCTCTCAGATGTGAGTGCTAACAATGATGACGACGGTTAACATTTGTTGAGAATATACTCTGAAGAACTGAACTCAACTTTTAAGCATATTCTTGTGGTTTTGCCTTAGATCACTTGTTGAGGCACTGGTTTCATGGGCTTGCGATATTCTTTTAAAGTATATGTGACTCCTTGCTAGAGAATTATGAACAGGCCCACTTTATACACACTGCTCATGGTTTTATTGATGCTGTGTGTATTCTCAGCTTTCACCCTTTCAGACTGAGGGATCAAATCATCATCTCTGTTCTTATCCTCATCTTCATTTTGTACACTACTGTTAAAATATTATAGCCACTTTAATGGTTTTTTGGCTTTTGCTCATAGCATGCAGAAATTTTCAGGGTTATTCTTTGTTTTTACAATTAGTTACATTTGTACAGTATTTTACCATGGATAAAAGTCTCACATGGTCATTCAAGTCTGACCATTCTCATTAGACTCTGACAACTCTTACATGTTTCAGTAAATCTGGTTTGTATTATGTATTTATCTGAAGATATTGTCTTATCCTGGCTTACACCACTTATATTGTAGACTTGAACTCAGATGCCTTCCTGTATTTTAACTCCATTTAAGCTTAGTGTTTTCGAGCTCATAAGAGCTTTGAGTCATTTGTAAATCTAAAATTTTCAATGTATATATGTATACTTCCTTTACTAGGGCATTTCTGTTTTGAGACAAGAACCTACCATGGGTCTAAGAAACCCCATTGCTTCCATTCTTACATGCAGAGAAGTATTCTTCTCTTCCAATCCCTCACTTAAATATGAAGTATTACTGTTCCAAATACTGTTCCCAGAATGTACTTTTAACAACCTTATTTTGATTAGCTTTTACACATTGAAACAAAATCATTACCTTTATCTAGATTATGTGGAAAACCACCTTTTTTGGCAAACTCAGAAGAGAAACTTTTTGAGTTAATAAGAAAAGGAGAACTACATTTTAAAGATCCAATCTGGGATTCTATAAGTGATGGTGGTAAGTAAAGATGGATTATTTTTTAAAGTGATGGTGGTAAGTATAGATGGATTATTTTTTAGTCAGCCAAGTATAAGGAAGTTGGCCAGTAGTAAGACCATTTAAAATATCTGTTTGGTCATTGTATCAGTCAGCTTTTCCATTGTTGGGACATCATACTCAACATCCTCAACTTAAAGGGGGAGGGGTTTTATTTAGTTTCAGGAGATTTAGTACATGGTTGGCAGGCTCCAAGGCAGGAACATCATGGTAAATACGTGTGGTGAAGCAAAGCTACTAAGTTCATGGAGGCCAGGAAGCAGAGTGGGGAGCAGCACCAGGAGAGGGGCAAGGAACCAGCTTTAGTACCAGGGTCATACCCCCGTGACTTACCCAGACGTACCCAGAAGTCTGTACCACCAATCCCCTTGGTAGTTTCAAGTACAGTCATGTTGAAACAGGCAAACACAACCACCACAGTCATAAAATTTACTTTGCAAACAGGCACCATTTACTTGTGGAAATAACAGTGTCTTTACTATGTTTTTTCATAGTCAAAAACTCAGCCAAACCAAAAAATATGTAGTAAAACTAAAGAGGAAATTTCCTGATTATCTAGTTAATTTTACTATAGACCATCAAACTAATAAAACTTCACTTTAAACTTAAACTTTATTTATTAGGCATCCATACTGCTGGTGCTTGACATCTTCCCTTCATGTTACATAGACTTGATCCTAAATAAATTATAAAACATGTGATATCAATAGTAGTTAAGAGAAATGAAGATTTTCTGGCTTTTTCTCTTATTTTCAGCTAAAAGTGTTTTGAAACAACTTTTGAAAGTAGATCCAGCTCACAGAATCACAGCTAAGGAACTACTAGATAACCAGTGGTTAACAGTAAGTTAAAATAATACTTTTCCCCCCTTCCTTTCTGACGTGGTACCATTGCTTATTTCTTTGCTCTTAGCTTTGCAGCTCTTATAGATCGTCTTCTTAAAACAGTCAAGTTAAAAAGGGTTAACAAGATTCATTGCATCCCGTAAGTTCTGGTATGTTTGATCAGTATTATTATTCAGTTGTTTCTATGTACTTCACTTATTTGTTTTTCAAATTCTTTATCCATGTTTGAGAAATTTTGTGCCATTCTTTCTTTTTTTTTTAATTTGAAAGAGAATAAAACAAAAGGGGGCAGTACAGAACAGATCAGAACAGGACAACATAGGCAACACAGTACTTTACATTAAGACCACTGGACATCAACAGTAGCTAACACCATATCTCTTACTCTGCTATAGTTGAGCATAGTTTCAAATACAATAATATCAAACATAACACAATAGTATAAAGCCATGCATAGAGTGAAAGAATTACAGGGCTTTCTGAACCAAATAACAGAAAATGATCAATGGGTACTATAATATCTCATTTTCGATAAAAAATTTGTTTGAACTATCATACATATTCAAATTCCAATAAGACACAGTATGATAGATAGAACCAATGGTAGTAGAACAAAAAAAGCATGGTAGGACTTCTAAGAAGGATGATATTAAATCAGCAATAGCTGTCATAATGTTTTCTTCAAAACAGCTGTTCATATCATCACGTATGATACAGTCAAACAAAACAGGATAAAACCATTCCAACTGATGATTGAAAACTTTGACAGAGCCATGAGATGGGGACTCATGCTTACCATAAAGTCTTATATACTCTAATCAAATCTCATACTAGGGAGACTATATGGTATTTACCCTTATGAGTTTGGTTTATTTTGCTTAAGAGAATGGTCTCAAGTCGTGTCCATTTATTTATAAATATCTCGATGTGATCATTCTTTATAGCTGAGTAGTACTCCATTGTATAAAAATGCCACAACTTTTTTATCCATTCCTTAGTTGATGGGCACTTAGGTTGCTTCCAAGATCTGGCTATTACAAATTATGCTGCTATAAACATGGGTGCACATATATCACTGTGGTATGATGTTTTCAGTTCTTCTGGGAATATGCCTAGAAGCGTAATAGCAGGGTAAAATGGGACTTCCAAACCCAGCTTTTTGAAGAATCTCCAGGCTGACCTCCACAGTGGTTGCACCAGTCTACGCTCCCACCAACAGTGTAGAAGAGTTCCTTTTTCCCCACAGCCTCTCCAACACTTGTTGTTGGTAGTGTTTTCTATCTTGGCCATTCTTTCTGGAGTGAGATGGAATCTCAGTGTGGTTTTAATTTGCATTTCTCTCATGACTAATGATGATGAACAGTTTTTCATGTATTTATTTGCCATTTGTATTTCTTCATCTGAGAACTGTTTATTCATTTCAGATGCCCATCTTTGGACTGGGTCTTTGAATTTCAAGAGTCTGATTTTTTTTAATTCTTTATAAGTTCTAGACAGAAGTCCTTTGTCTGAGGCGCTGTCCATGAAGATTTTTTTCCCAATTTGTGGGTTTTCTTTTCACTCTGCTGGAAACCTCTTTTGACATGCAGAAACTCTTTAATAAGATGTGGTCCCAGTTATTGATTCTGGGAAGTACTTCCCGTGTACTTTGGTTCTTGT